>JAQSVH010076720.1:0-30056 GCA_029448705.1 Adansonia digitata | reverse complement strand
AAAATATTATTTTGATATACGAGAGTTATGATTAAATACTGGTATTGAAACTAAATAAAAATTGGATTTAAATTAATCCATGATTAATAAGGTACTGATTATTGGGCATCATGAGAGGGATTGATTCTTACTCATGATTGTAACAGACTTCCGAACCTTTTCATATGATCTTTGGTATTATTGCAAACCTTGGAGTTTGTTTTTAAGGGTTTCATAACTTTCGAAATATGAACTTTGATAGGTGACAAATCTCATCTAGCCAAAATATATTGGTGGCAACTCCAAAATAAATGGTCATTTAGTAATGACTATTTAGGATTAAATTGATTGAGTGATTCATCTCGACAACTGAATCCTGGAAAAAATAATAATGATATAGCCCTTAGAAATAAAAAAATAATGATATAAAGAGATATATAGAAACGGGAGGTGCACTTGTCTTTTAAGTCAAGCTGATCAAGATTCGTAACCTGGCCATATTGTGACACTACCCACCTGGGATGGACTTGGTCATGGTATTTCCTAATTTGAACTAACCTGAAGTATTATTTAATAATGAAAATATTTTTATTTAAATTTAATTATAGTATAAATATTAACATAAAAATAATTTTTAATTCTTTATTAATTTATGAAGAGTCATCCATGCTTTTCGTGCCAAGTTGTATATAATTCAGGCTTAGGCAAGAAATGTAAAAATTTTTAGGCCGCAGCTTTGTCCAACACATAGACACCACTATTTATGTTTAAGGGTGGTGTATTTAAGTTTGAATTAAAGTTTAAATGCTTTATAGGGTACAAAAGGTTAATGGCCTGTTTAGTATAATAAAACTATAATGGTTTATATAAATAAAGTGATGAAATTTTAAGGGTCTTTTATTATTATTTTAGTCATTTTCCTTTTTACTTTAGTCCCAAATACCCCCCCAAAAAAATAACAGGCATTTTATAATCACAAAAGTTTTGATTTTTTTTGCGAAGCAAAATTGATTTAGGTGTTAATTTTTCTGTTTTTTGAAAGAAATAAGGAAAATGAAATGAAAACTAATAAAAATAAAATAGAAATTTAAATTTAAATTTAAATTTCAAAAAATAAGAATAAGTAAATATGAAAAATAATAAAAATAAATATATGAAATAAATATAAAATAAAATAAAACTTTATTATACGGGTCAGTCCGTATGCATACTCAAAGGTTTGGGCTTCAAATTGCAAAAACAGGGAGCGGTTCATATCCGGACTCCAAGGTCCATAATGGTCAGGACACCCAATTGAAGGCCTAGAACAATTAAAATCCCAATATTAAAACTTAGATAAAATTAGATATCTACAATTAGCTTAATAAAATAATAAAAATATAAAATTTTGGTTGGAAATAATTATTAGACTATTTTATCAAGAATAAACCATTTTTATTAAAATTACATTATGAATTATGATTGATAACAGTAATTTTATTAAAAACAATTAATACTATAACTTATTATTAATTGACTTCTTAAGTAATTTGTAATAACCAAAAAAAATCAAATCTAACTTTCGGGTTTATATATAGGATTATGTATATATAGAATAAAGGCGTGGGCTGCAATTATAAAGACATGGTGTGGGCTGTGAAACTGAGATATGCCAAGTATAGAGCAAAGTAAGCCAACTAAAATTTAGGCTATTGGAAAGGAAATTTCATATTTCCCTTGGAACTCAATTTCAGAGAACCGACCAATGGTCAAATTTCCCCATCCCTCTAAACCATCAGATTTGATTAATCAAATTTAATGCCCTTGGATTAAAGCTCATTCTAAGTTGGACAATATTAGAGCAATTGATATGATAGAAAGTTATCACTTATCAGGAAATCAGATTTTCATCAATTAAATTCTCATATTTGGTATGCAATAAAATGCTCACTTTTTTGAGGATATTACTTTTCTTTAGGAATTACCTTTTTATCTCTCTTTATCAGAATCACATTTCTATGATTATGGAAAATAACTTTCTTATGTAGTTAAAAAGTTAAAGAAAAAGGGCTTTAAAATAAAATTACCTTTACTCATAAAAATTGGTAGCTAAATTTTTTTTTCTACCCAATATTTATACTACTTACAAAATCATGAAAATTTAATTATTTTTGAAAATAGTTTAATTAGTTTCAAATTCTAGTTCAAAACTTAACATACTTATTAAATATTTAAAACTTATTTTTAATTTAATTATATATTAGATTTGAGATAAATATACTATATTATTTTTATTTAAATAAATTAATTATTATTTTAAAAAATAAACTAATTAATTGAAGTGTTTGTTAATAATAAATTAATGTTTGTTAATAATAAATATCTTTGAAAACTATTAAAAAACAATAAAATTTGCATTTTATTTAGAAGGGTACCACCATATTCCCAATAAAGTATTTAATGAACTAAATATATCAATATAACTTTTCAAGATTTTAAAAACACTTTCTTATATATACCAAATGTTGTAATGTTAATTTCTCAAAAATTATATTTCTAGCAGTCACATTCTCAAGAATCACATTCCATTAAAATATTAACTTAGGAAAGTACCAAATGCCACCTATATGTTTTAATGGGAGCTCACTATAAAATATCCCATTGTATGGCTACCTTATTCAAAAGAGGAAGAGAAAAAACCCTCTCTTCTCCTCATCTCTCCTTTTTTTTTTTTTCCCCCTCTCTTTGTGCAATCCTTAAGAATTTTGATAGGGCAAATTTGGCCAATGAAATATATCAAAGCTTATTCAAACCTAAAAATTTGTCTAATTCATTTGAATTTGAATTTTGTCATATTTAATTTGATAAAAAAATTAATAACTTAAATCATTCAACTTGAATCTGAAATTATCTAAACTCGAAATCAATTGATAATATTATACGTCATCCATACACTTAGGCTCAATAGTTTATCTGACACAACGATGGCAAAGGATCTGATGTTTACATTTTTCTATAATATTTGAATCTGCATAAGGGCATTAAAATTCAAATCCGTTTATTATTTGCATTAAATCTACATATTCGAATTCGAATTAATTAATATTATTTGCTAGGTATATGAATTCACTAAAAATTTGAATTTAATAAGTAGCTAACCTTGGAAGTCAGGGTTCAGTTCGTTTCTATTTGCATAAATTTTGACATTTTACAAATAAAGGAATAATCTATTCGGATATTCGAATCTTTGTCCGCAGAAGTAATGCACATTTAGATAGTGAATTTGGATATTCGAATCTATTATTCATAAAAGTAATGTGAATTTAAATAATAAATATTCAAATATTTATATCTTCATCCGCACCAAATCAAAATCATCATCCACTTCAAATCCATAAAATTTATCTAAATTCATAAAAAAAATCAAATAATTATAAATATTTGAATCCATAAAGTACCTATCTATACACAAAAATTTCAAACAAGAAAAATCCACGTTTTCTCAGAAACCATCAATGGCTCGATGCACCAATTTCATGCATTACCCAATCATTGCATGACAGTCGCAAATTCCACTACACATTGAAATAAAGCCTGCAAAAGGACAGTCCTTTTCTATTAGAAAAAAGAAAACAGAACCATATTAGAGGAAAACAATCAGTCATAAGAAAATGTGCTCATGTACTATTTCTTTTTTCCACATTCAATTGCATCACCGATCCAAAGACTGACCGACCTTAAAGTAAGAGCACTGCCCAATGTTGGGTATTCACTTAATCTCAAATCATACTGTTATTTCAAACATTCGTTTATTTAATTTTTTTTTAATTATTTACTTTAAGATTTGTTATAAAATACATTTATCTTCTTACCGTTTGAAAAAACACTTATTCTCCCCTTAAAGTTTAGGGGAATACACTAACCTCTAATATATTATTATTAAATTAATTTTGAATGAAAAAACAATTATATCCTTTATTGATTATTTTTTTATTTTTTACTCATAATTTTTAACTACAAATTATCTTTAATTATTATCAAATCAAATTATAATTAAATGATATTATAATCCAAGTATCCTTGCTAAATATTTTAAACTTATCTTTAATTTAATTATATATATTAACTTTGATATTAATATATTATATTATTTTTATTTAAAAATAAATCAATTGTCATTATTTAATAAACTTTAATGATAACGAAACTTATTAAAATAAAAAATAGATATAAAAAATAAAAATGAATGTATTTTAATCTTCTATGTAAAATTTGAATAAATATTAGTTTAATTAATAGAATACTAACATAATTACCTTTCCAAGAGGTAAAATGTGATTTCAAAGCAATAGGAGTAAGTTTATTTTATCAAATCTCATGAAAGATAATTATATTTTTTTTATTCTTCTTTCTTCCATTTTTTTCAATTTTTTCCTTTAACTAATTTCATTATGACTACAATTTATAGAACACAAAAATTAATTTATTTAAATAAAAGTATTATAATAAAGTTATTTTAAAGTTAATATATAATTGAATTAAAGATAAATTTAAAATTGTTAACATTCACCTGAATTAGAACATAACTTAATTAGAATTTAACTTCATAGTAATTAAAGATAATTTTAAAACTAAATTCTTATTATTTTGTAGTTAAAAAAAGTTTTGAGTGAAAAGATAATGAGAGAAAACAAAAAAATAAAAATAAAAACAAATAATTAATAATCAACCAAGAGCATATTTTTTTTCATTTAAAATTAAACTAGAAATAATATCTCAAGGGTTAGTATATGTTTTACCAAACCTTACAATGATAAATAAGTATTTTTCAAACTATAAAAGATAAATGTATTTTTCACATTTTTTATTTTTTTCCCTTGGGAGTTTAATTAGCGCATCAAAATTGTAATTTTTCAACTTTTTTCACGCAAGATGTATACTTGAACCAACTCCACCTCTACAATCCTATAGAGCCTATATACCAACAGTAAAAATTTAAAAAAAAAAAAACAACGGAAATTTTATCTGAATTGCATGTTCCAAAAAAGGGGGGGAAAAAAAACGAGACAGAATTTATAACATTTTCTTCTCCAAAGATCGTTAAACCACAGTTGTGATGCCATTGTATCTTGGTCTTTTTCTCTGAGGTGAAAGCTCTTCCTCTATGGCTTTTCTTGTGTTGTTGCTGGATTGTTGTTGTTGCAATAACTGTTGCCGCTGCTCTTCTTCTTTTTCTCGTTCTTTTGGTGATTGAAAGGCTTCCTTTTGTTCTTGCTTCTCAAGTTTTTCTTGTTTTCTGTTTTGATCGTTTAATTTGGTTTTCAACATATGCGGCCTAAGTTTATTCAAATCTGATAACCTGACTGGCTTCAAGATAAATTCTTCTGCACCTTCTTCTAAACATCTAAAAAAAAATAAAATACCAACAAATAAGTTTCATTTAACCTCAAAAATCAATTTCATCTCTAACCACGAATTTTACAATGAAAGAAACTTCAAATAATTCAACTATATTTTGTCTATTTACCTACTGATCCTTGATGGGACATTCTCAGATGACATGATAACTACTGGTATGTTTTTTTAGAGATGAAGATTCCTGCAAAATCAGAGAAAGTCCTGTAAGCTTCTCAGATCTATTTCTTATAATGACAAGTAATAGTTTTGGACAATTTTATCCCTAGACAATAACAAATTAATATAAATCCAAGAAAGAGAAAATAGCAAATCATGAAATCATGTTTCCATTGAACGTGTTTGGACCTGATTTTGCCTTTGGTGGAAAGCAAGTGGGAAAATATTCCAAAAGATTTTTCATTGACATTCTCAAGCAAGTGGCAACAATAGGACCCCATATTGGGAACTTTTCTCATTACAATAAAGTATACTACTAATTTGGCAATGCAAAATCTTAAATCAAGAAATAATTTAAAAAAAAAAAAAAACCAGAAATGTCCTGGCTAGGAAAAAAAATGATATGTGGGAGTAAAACACAATGAAAGAGAAAATAGAAAAAGAATAGAAACAAAGCAAACCTTGATTTTCTTGAGCAAATCATAACCTGTCATGCCAGGCATGCAGAAATCTGTAATGACAAGATTCACCTCAACTTCCTGTACACACCACAAAAAAACAAGTAGAAAAATTTTACTAACCAAACAAAATAGGAAAGAGATTGAAAATAAAGCATATAATGAAAGTTGGGTAATCTCATATATTAAAAGAGAAATTACCAACCTGATTCTTGTTAGGGGAAACAGGGGGTTTAGTTGTATTGGTGATGTCATCTTCATGTAAACCCAGAAATTCTAAAGCTTTACTGCCAGAATCAACTCTAGTAACTGCCAATGGAATCAAAATTTTAGATGACAATAAAAAATAAATAAAAGCAGAGAAAAAAAAGGCAATGAAACCCATGATTCATTCATAAAGGAAACATTTTCCAAGTAACTACCTTGATATGAAGAGGTTTTAAGCAGCCTCTCAATAAGCTTTCTGTCTATGCTGCTGTCATCAACAGCCAGAACATGAAACTGTGAGTCTGCTGCCATGCCCATTTTTCCAACTCAAGATCCAATCCCAAAAAAGCAAAGATGTGGAATATGTATTTGGGAGCAATGGGATTGAGTTGAGATTGACAAAGATTGTTTCTTTTTTCCCTTTTTTTTTTTCCTTCTTTTTCTGAAGATGGGGATGAGTTGATTTACTAAAAAAAATTTGTTCTGATGGTTCTATCGGAGGAGTTAAAAAGGAGAAAGATGTTGTATTGAAATAAGACCCACCAAAATCCACACCCCAGAAAGCAAGATCCGACCAGACTTCATCCCAAATCTTACAACATGTCCAAGTTGATTGATTTTGTATTACGAAAAAAAAAAAAAAAAGAAAAGAAAAACAGAATGACAAGTAATAAATGAATAAAATAATGAAATAAATCTAAATGGGGATGTTCAAGGAGAGAAGATGGGAGTTGGCCTTAATTTATAAAACAAGCAAGCCAAGCCAAGCCAAGCCAGCGAGACCAACGCTCTAAGCAAACACGACCCAGAGTCAAAATCGTTCGATTACTTGAGGCTATCGTGCATTGAAATATATAATCGAGCAGACAAAGTTAAATAAAAATAAAAAGCACCTCTTATTTTTTTTTTAAACCATTTATGATCTAACGGTTCCAATAATTTTCTTTAGGCCTGATCCGAGGGTTCATGTTAAACAGCAAAAGTCTTTTTTGAGTCTTAACCATTCTGTAATTGGAGGTCTTTTGATTCCTCCAAGACTGGATTTGCAAGTCGTTGCTCAGAAGAGTCAAAGGTAGTAGAGATTACTTAATCATTAAAAATCATAACATTAAATTAATTAACTATTAATTAT
Source organism: Adansonia digitata (assembly GCA_029448705.1). Lineage (NCBI taxonomy): Eukaryota > Viridiplantae > Streptophyta > Magnoliopsida > Malvales > Malvaceae > Adansonia > Adansonia digitata. The sequence goes on along the minus strand of JAQSVH010076720.1, from coordinate 22,727 downwards.
ATTTAATATTTATTTACTATTAAAATTATGCATTTAATATTAAATTTTGTTTTTAATTGTACTTTGTTGAACCGGAATAGGATATCTTATCGATACAAATTAAAAAACATTGCTTTAAAAAAAAAAAAAAACCCAAAAAGTAACGTTAATGTCAAAAAGTAACGTAGTTAGTGGGTTAACTTCACGGTAGACCTGGAAAATAGTTTTCCAAAGAAAAGATGACGTCGAAGGAGAAATTTAATTTGTCACATCCATTAAAAATTATCAATGTGTCCAAGTATGTAAGAAATCTTATTCATCAATTCATTAAGCTTGTAAAAGTGGATTTATTTATGTGGGTAAAGCCTTTTCTTCATAATTGTTCACAGGGAAAAAGATATAAAGATGAAATGAATTCTTAATTTGATGAAAATCAATTTGAAAATTACGTTAAAAAATTGAAAGGATAAATATCGTAACAACTGGAATATTGTCTCTAGCTTCGCTCTAGATGTTTTATTTTAATATTTTCTAAAAAATAATTTAAAAAATATAATAATAGTATTAATAATTATTTTAAATATTTTTATAATTTTTATTTATGTGTTGTTGTGAGTTTATTATAATAATTTTTTAAACAAATATTTAGTTTTTTATATCTTAATATTTTATAACACAAATATAATTATATAAATAAACAAATGAATTATTAATGTATTTAAATTTATATGAATATATAATACTTTGAATATAATTATAATATAAAAAGTAACATGAACATGACAACATATGCTATAAAATTGAGAGTTATTTGAATATTGCCGATTAGACCTGATAATTACATGTATGATATGATGATCCAATACAAACATAACATGAGAAAAATAATTAAAGTACTACACAACATGAACAATAACACAAATACAACACAAATAGACAAAGGTATTAAAATCTATATAAAATAAATTATTAGGTATCCAAACTTATATCAATATATAATACTTATAATACGATTATGATACAAATACAATAACATATGGTACAAAATTAGAAGTTATTTGAATAGTGTTATTAGACTTAACTATTTGGACCATAACTTGTAGACTTGACAATTTGTTTATTCGTATCATATTTATATATTTTATTATATTATAATTATATTTAAAATATTTTATATTTATATTATTTTGATACGTAAATAATTCATATTAAATAGTTTTTGAAGATATATTCATGTCGTATTGAGTTTTTATGATTTTATACGTGTTATGTTCATATAATCATGTCAAATATTACCAGGTCCAACAATATCAGTATATGATACAACGAAAAAACACATGAACATGAAACAATTATATAAATATGTCAAAATCTAGTGAAACAAATTATTAATATATTAAAATTTATATAAATATATAATGTATTAAATTCAATTATAACATAAAAACACAAACTTGACATAAATACATAAAAAATTAAACAAAAATAAAAAATTAATTAAATTAAAAAAAAGGGTTTGCCACGTAAAATCAATCCCGCTCAAATTGTGGGGATTGCTTGCTTTTATATTTATTTATTTATATAAATATTAGAATCGTACAATTTCATATTACTTATAATTATTTCAAAATAATTAACCAATTATAATTTTAAATTTTATAAGATCACGAAAAATTAAATGAAATTTAATTTGTGCTTTTTACTGATAGATTTTATATTATTTTATTTTGTAATTAGATAATTATGTGATTGTAATAAACTAAAAGGCAGGTGAAATGCTTTCAAATAGTACACCTACTTTGGTGTTTTTCTAAGTTACATAGGCAAGATTTTTTGAGAGTAGGTAGTTTTTTTAAGATTTATTTTATTAAAAACCAAGCCTATGCACAGAAGTTAATAAATAATCATATAATATATAAACATAAAATAATGAAAATAAAAAAAATAAAAGATAATGGAAATATTTTAAAAAAATTATAAGTTGCAGTTTTTTAGAAAAGTGAAAAAGAAGTAGATCAACTAAGAAACATGACTTTATTTTAAAAAATAAATAAATTATTGAAATAATATTATAAATATATATGTTTTATTTTATATTTTATTTTTTTGGTAATTTTATTGACTAAATTGGTGTTCTATTAATTCGTGACAATAACTCAGACATTTCTTTTATTAAAAGAACATATATTTAAAAAGTCATAATTTTAAATTCATATTTATACTTATATTAAAAAAAAGTAATTGAATTGATATTATGAATTAACCGGATATTAACTTAATTAATAAATTTATTTAAAAATTAAAAATAATGCTATCAAATACTATTAAGGGTGTTCATGTATTTTTTTTAAAAAAACTACTGCACTATATAGGATCATTAGATAACTTCTTTATTTCTTTTTTTTTTTTTTAAACCTACATTTTACATAATCAGATAACTCACTCTTTATTTTATTTTAACCCACTTTGTGGTGTTATAGTATTCATTATTCTTTTAAACTATCATTGTAAATATTTTTTATTATTAATAGTATTTATTTAATTTATAAGTAAAAATTTTAATTTTATTTTCATTAGATATATTTATTTGATGATAAATAAAAATAGTTAAGTTTTAAATGTAAATGAATTTATTTATAAAAATTATATTGACTTTTGTAATTTTATAAAATTTAATTTTATATTAAGATTAAAAATGATAAATTTATAAAATATAACAAACAAACTTTACAGGTAAATAAATTTATATTAATATTTTTTAAAATAAATAAAGCATCAAGTTTTTACGCATGATATGTGTGACAACTGTTGGTAGTTTGTAATGATGGTGGGAAAAACCAAAATCCCGCAATGAATAGAAAAACTAAGAGTGAATAATTTATAAATATTTAATCTTATTAAATTAGACAATTAAGTAAAAGCTTAGTCCACATTATTATTGGGTTCACTTGATGGGTTAGTAGGACTCACTTAGTGGGCCAATACTTATTTAATGTCAAAGATGGGCACTTGAGCTTAAATTTTGTGATATAATTTTTTTATACATATAAAATTTTTATTTTTATTTTTTGAAATAATTAAATAATAGTTAATCCGAAATAATTTTTTGTATCAGAAAAAGTTGTGTTAAAAGAACACATCATTCACCAAAGAATTGTTATGTAAAGACATAACATTTACCCTAAAGTTTGTCCAAAAGATAAGTCTTTATCAAGGTAACTTTACATTACCTATAAAAGAGACATTTTTATTCTGTCATTTTCATTATTTTGCTTAGAAATTTATAGTTTGTTATATCTTGGAGATATTATAAAACTTTAAGAAAAGTGTTTTCACGCCTCAAAATTTATCTTAAAAAATCTCTTTCTCAAAATCGTTTTATCTAACAACAACAAACACTAATATATATAAGCACAAATATTGAGAATCTTTTAAACTGAGAAATAGTCATACCTATTCATTTTATTTCTAAATTGTTATTATAAATATTTTTTATTGTTAATCAAATTTATCCATTTATAAGTAAAAATTTTAATTTTACTAAAAGTCTTTAATTAAATGTACTTATTTAATGGTACATAAAAAATTTTAAATTTTGTATTAAATTACTTTATTTTCTGTGTTTTAATTTTTCATTAATTTTAAAATGCAAATAAATTTATTTGATAAAAAAGAGGTAAAATTTATGTTGACTTTTTAAATTTTGTGTTAAAATTAAAAATAGTAAATTTACAAATTTGAAACTTAAATAAACTTTAAATGTTAATGCATTTATTAATTTTAATTATTTGTAAAATATAAAACTACATATTTTTAAAATAAATAAAATTAATATTTAGATATGACATATATGACAATACTAGTTATATAAAAAGGGTTGATAAAGTTGGTGTCAGGATTTAACCTATACTAACAATGAAATACTTGACTAAGTCAGTCTAGTGTCATGAAGAAAATATAAAAACAGATAAATAAGTCAAATATTAATACAATAAAGATATTTATGTCTTTCAATTTTTCATAGAATTTATTTTTTACAATAAATTCCGCTAAAAACCTACCATCTTAAAAAACTACCTACATAATTTTATTTTCCTTTCAATATATATGTATATATATATATATTTCCACCACATAATGGGTGTCAATATATCTAGTAAACTCAATTAGATAAATTATTTAAAAAATTAAAAATATTAATAAATAATATAAAATTAAGAATATTTATGTTTTTATATATAAAAATCTGGCCATTAATTAGGTTTTTGAACATAATTCTTTTTTATTCATTTTTTCTCGTCCACCACATAGTGGGTTTGCCATAACCTAATTTAGTGTTAATGTTTTATTCAGTGTGTTTGATAATTACATTAACTTGATGTCACAACTTAAATGACACCAACTCCAATCAATTACTTTACAATTAGTATAAAATTTTATACTTTTACTAGAATGGGTACACTCACTATGCGAGTTAAAAATATTTTGAAAACAATTAGTCTTTGAAAAATATATGTAAGTTTTCTTAATGGATAATTATACAGTAAAATTAAAAAATGAGTATCCTTTCCAATTGAAAGAAAATATGTGTCTACCCTTACTTTTATATTTTTTATAATATTATAGATAATCTATATTAATTATAAAAAGATTAATTGAGTTGAGTCAGGTAACATCAATTTCTTCGAGAAAAGCATAAAAACTTAAATAAATTATAATACCAAATTATATAATAAGTGATTTTAAAATTTTATATAATATATTCTCAAAAGAATTACATTTTTCCTTTTTAAATAACTAATCACCTTTTTTAAAAAAAAACGCATAAATAATTTTCTTATATTTCAAAATAGTTTCACAATTTTTTTCACACACAACGTGGGTATAAATTTTTTTGAAAAAAGTACTTTTATCCTTCAGATTTGGTAGAAAATCTGCTTACCTCCCTTTAGTTTGAAAGCATCCACTTACTCTCTAAAGTTTGACAAAATATACACTAAACTCCTGAGGTATGATTTCTAGGTTAAGTTTAAATTAAAAGATAAATATATCTTTTGTTAATTATTACTATTTATTTTGTTTTCATTCTTTTTTTGCTCAAAACATTTTTATTACAAAATTACCTTTAATTATCATCAATTTAAATTATAATTAAATTATACTTTAATTCATGTATACATAATAAATATTTTAAACTTATGTTAACGTGAATTAATTCAGTTTGTTGAGTACTCATTATCACATTGGCAAGTACCTTTGGGTTTTACTAGCAGTCCCACTTGATAGGTTTAAGGTCTATATCATGCTTTAACTCTAGATTTGCGTAACTTCCTTTATCTAATCTTTTTTATACCAAAAATTATTTTAAATTTATTTTTTAATTCAATCATAAATGTTAACATTAACATTAATATATTATATTAGTTTTATTTGAAAATAAATCAATTGCCATTATTTAAAAAAAATTCAATGATAAATAAATTGGTTAGAAAAGGAAAAATAGGTGAGAAAATCATATTTTTAAGATTTAAAGTAAAATTTGAATAACTATTAATTTGGTTAATAGAATGCTATCTAGTTACTTTTCCATGAGATAAAATTTATTTTATTTTTCTTTCTTCACTTTTTTTTTTATTTTTTCTTTAATCAATTTTGTAATCACTAAAACTTTTAAATAACGTTACTAATTTAATATCTTAATAAATTCATTTTAAATTTAATATATAATTGAATTAAAGATAAATTTAAAATATTTAATATGCACTTAAATTGGAATAACTTAAAACGAATTTAATTTAATTTAATAGTAATTAAAAATAATTTTAAGGCTAACTAAATTCTCATAATATTTGTAGTTAAAAAAATTTTGAATAAAAAAGATTGAAAAGAAAAAATTAAAAATAAAATATTAATAATTTACAAAAAATATGTTTATCTTTTCATTTAAAATTACTTAAAAATAATAGCTTAAGGAGTTAATGTTATTTTTATCAGACCCTAAAAGAGTACATAAATGACGGTTTTTAAACTAAAATAAAGTAAATGGATTTTGAATTAAATCTTAAAGACTATGCGTCTTTTATCCAAAAATTTTGGCATAGTTAATATAAAGACCAAGGAGGAGAGAGAGAAAGGAGTGTTTGCGTCAAGTATTTTAATTAAATCTTATCTTGAGGCTAATAAAGTCTACTGATATGATGGATGTGGAAAAAAAAAATTCCTTATTCCGTTTTCTTAGTCATTCTTTTGGAATTTGAAATAATGAATTGACAACTTAAAAAGTGTTTTTCTTTTTGGACGAAGTTTTTTTTTCTCTATCTCTGTTTCTTTTTAATAAGAATTGCTTTAACTGTTTATTTATTTTGATAATTTAGCTGTTTCATTTTTATATGACAAATATGATGAAGAAAATTTCATTGTTTAAACCATTACAAAGAAAAAGATATTAGAGAAATAAAAAGCTATCATATAAGTTTTGGTGGGTATGATGACTATTTTCCCTAAAATAAATATATATATATATATTTGAAGTTATATATGCCAAAAGAATAAAGTTTCCAACAAAAATATATGAGTCATCATTTGATCAACAACTTTAATATTTGGTATCACTGCATTCTATGTCAAACCACATCGGTGATAATGTTTTGTAAGCTTTGGGATTGGGAGAATCCAATATCTTTTCGGTTGTCTGCCTCGGCATTAAGCCTTTCTCTCCCCTTTTAATAATTTTTCTTTTCAGTCGTTGGGTTAGCCAAGTTAAAGATGACAAAGCTGATGTGAACTGGGAAAATATATTAAAATCTTGCAAATCCAAAGCTCTAATTTAATTAAAAAAAATCAACAATTCAAATTCACTTAATTTAAACAGCAATTAATTTAAATTTAAAATAAATCAAATATAATTATTCAAATGATTAGTTCAAATTGTTTTAATTTTAAAATTTTATAACTTAAACGTGAAATTATCTCAATTCAAAATGATCTAAATTAAAAGTGAAATTATCGAAATCAAATTGATATTTATTGCATTTGAATGATCCAACATGAGTAACATAATTCAAGCCTGATTTGATACGTCTAATTGCCACTTTAATTCTAAAACCCACTACCTTTACTTGAAGTGTAATTAATTTCGTTAATTTGTAGTTGATGAACACACTGAAGTTTGCATCATCTTATGAAATAAATTAAAGTTGTCCTCCCGTTTGAATAATGATAACTTTATTCCGGTGACAAGCATTTATAATTTTTCACGGCTTTTCAAATACCACATATTGTATTAATATTATTTTTTTATGTTATATTTTATTTAGAGTATTATATATATATAAGTTTTGAAACATTAATGCATTCATGTTATGTTAATATTATTTTTTCGTATTGTATTATTTTTTAATTTTTTTTCATATCGCTTTTATGTTGTTCCAAAATTGTTAATTCTAATTAGTATTATTCAAATAATTCTTGATTTTGTATAAAGCAAATTAAAATTATCTTCCAATTGATTGAATCAATTAGAGGAGTAACTGTTTGCCATGTAGCTAGCAATTGTGATTTTCATTTTTCAAATTTTTTTAAATGATTATAATGTGTTGAGTAATGTTACTTTTTTATGTTATAATTATATCAATTGTTTGGGAGAGAAATTATTTGTCACATTGCAAGCAATTGTAAGTTGAAAAAAAAAAAAGCTTTTTTTAATATGTCTCATGTATTGTGTTGTGTTACTTTTTCATATTATAACAATATTCACTGTACATAAAAATTTTGCCATGTTGTATATAGTTTTTGACATATTAGTGTATTTATGTCTTGTTAGTGTTAGTGCGTTCTATTGCACTTTGGTTATTTTTCCCTATTGTGTGCATCTGATGACAGTTCTAATTAGAATTATTCGAATAACTCTTAATTTTTTATCGCATTCATTTTATATAAATTTTCACATGTTTGTATATTTATATTGTGATTATGTTACTTTTTGTGCAGTGTCAGATTTAAGTTATTTTTTCATGTCATGTTCATTTTTTATACTATTCAAATAACTTTCTATTTTGTATAATGTGTCGTACAATGATTTTTTTTAAAAAGGTTATGTTGATTTTTTTGTTTTAAATTACTCAAAAAATTATTATATCAATAAATTATTGATAAATATTAAAATATTTAATAATAACATGAAATGGGTTGGCATAAGATTTTTTTTTTTTAATTTTAGGTATAGAATCGAGATAAAAAAATTACGATGATTAAATAACTATCATAGTATAGAAGGGTTTCCATTATTTGAATTTTAAAGAAAAAAAGGGAGAGAGAAGTTCCATTTATTTATTTAAGTTTTATTATATTGATAATTTTACTATTTTTATTATTTTATATTTTAGAAATTACTCTAAGCAAAAGTAAAGCAATGTCATAATTGGCCAAAATACAGCAATGACCAGTTAAAACCTAATAAATCTAGGTTGGAGTAGAATTTTAGATTATTGTATTCTAAAAGGATTATGTAGTTAAGTATAATTCGTTAAAATTTTATTATTTATATCCAAGCAGTATTATTATTATTATTATGAAGAAAAAAATAAATAATAAAAGCGTCAATCAAACCATATATATATATATATGATTTAAATGAGGATTTAATAACAAATTCAATTTGTTGTGCCTATTACATTTTATAAAATGTTTGATAGTAGAATTATATGATGGTCTAAAAAGTTGAATTTCACTATTTAAGATTTTCACATATTTTCTGGTTGTTGATGAAACTATCCATCTTTTTCCCTGAAGTTTCAAATTCAATCCCATTTTTGAATAGCTATCGAAAGTTTGAAACACAGGAAAGCAAAAGGAAAATCACGATTGTTGGTTGAAAGGAAATTTTACAACAAAAATCACAAATCTAAGATTTGGTGATTGACTATCAAAATTTGATTCTGTTTGTCTTTTTATGCAAACAAGTTTCTTCAAAATTATCATCAAGAGGGTCAAAGAATCTAAAGCGTGAAAGACCACAATCCCTCTTTTACATATTTAACTCACCGAAACAAATTAATAATAATAATAAAAGAATTATAGACAAGGATTAGCTCCATTAGGAATATAGTCGAGTCGACTTGAGCTCAAGCAGTGAGAAACTTGAATTTAACCTTGATTAGGATCTAGTTTTAAGTTTGATTGAGTTTTATTTTTAAAGTTGGAGCTTGATTCAGTACAAAAATCAAGTCATTCGAACTCACATGATTAGGCTCGTTTATTTAATAAATATAAACTCAATTATCATATTTGACTTTAAATTTAATTAGGCTCACGAGCTGCTCAAGTGCGTATCAAGATTCAAACTTGATTCATTTAATAGCTCAAGTTGCTCAAGCTCAAATTTGGCTTGACAATGATTTAGTTAAACTTAAATAACTTGTTAGCACAAGTTTCTTGTTTATACCCCAAGTTAAACAGTTAAAAATGAGATTTTGTTTTCTTGTTAAACAGTATTTGATCTTTGAAAAATCATTTTGAAAAATACAATTTTAAATACACCATACTAACACGAGAGAGTGTATAACTTTAAAAATCATCCAAAACGAAGGTCAAACAGAGCATGATGTACCCTAATCATATTACAACGATTAAAAGAAATGTGTATCCTATGTCAAAATTTAATTATATGATCGGATTTTCTTGATTTGATTCGCAATCCTACTTATAATCTTAGGAGACTTTAAGCACTAAATCAAGGGGAAAAAAACTCAATGATAGCAAAGTAAGGTGTAAATCTTAGTGGGCCAATATGGCCTAAATCTTGCAGTAATTTCGCTTCCCTTTTTCTTCACTTTGTGGGACATAATTAACCTTTTGTAGGGGATGAATAAAAGGTTAAATGTCAACAAAAGTTTTTTTGGTAAGTTATAACAATGCCAATCTCAAAAGAAATTCATCAATTACAATTTTTCTCAATAATTTGTCACAATACATAAATTTTGGGAGTACCTTTTTCAATAAAAAACCTTGTCCATTGCAATTGGAGTATATGGCCATACTAGACTTTAGTTGATAGTTTATTACTTTTAACATATCTTCACTGACTTTATTCTATTCCAAATTATCTAAGACTGTCTTTTTAGATATCAACATCTATAACTTACATTAAAAGCTATCCCAAATGCATAAGACAGCTTGATTTGGGATTTTGAAATCCGTTTTATTTGCCACATTACGTAGCAAAATTTATGGTCTGAGGGATAATTGTGATATCCAATTAAAAAGTAGGGTTTTTTGAATTTCCTGCATGTAAATTTGGGATTAATTAGATAGTTTTAGATTATTTTTAGTTTTGTTTTATCTTGTTTGTACATTATTGGATTTGAATCTTTTTTATTTCGAGTTATTTTAGATCAAGTTTTTTTGATTCGAGCTCGAGTTCTAGTAAATCATTTTTGGGTTAAGATCCTTTTGGTTTCGAAACATATTAGATCTGAACGCTTTTGATTGGGGGCTTAAGTTTGGGCGATCACTATATAATTCAAATATTACCTAGTTAGTGATTGTGTGTTCGTGTTATGTTCATATTGTGTCAAAATATATCTCATATTTTGCATAATTTGTAATAAAAATTTAAACAAGAGAAAAATTTAAATGTTCGTATTATTTTTTTATATTTAAAATATTATAAAATTATACACATGTTTACACGTTAATAATTTATTTTACGTAAATTTTGATATATTCATGTATTTATAGCTTATTTTGTTATTTTCATGTCATCTTTTGATTATTTTACCATTTTTATTTTTGTTTCATGTCTTAATTCATCTCAAATCTTACATGGTTTACCCTAATAATTCAATTTTAAATATAAATGAATTTATTTAACAATTGGACCATTGTGCTAACCATAAATTAATATAAATATTATATCTAAAACTTCAAATTGATTTCTCACACTGAAGTGTGAGCATCTATCTAACATTGTTTAATTTTTACACCTTGATATTGAACTTCTTTAACTTCATAATGGAATTAAAAAAATTGTCACATATTACATTTTTATTAATTTTTTTATTGTTTTAATATATTCTAAGGGTCTGTTTGGATGAGGAATTTTAAGGAGAGAATTCATTTGTAAAAAGTTTTTCAAAATTCTAAAATAAAATTTCTTTGTTTGAAAAAATAAAAATAAAAATTTTTAAAATCCTTAGAATTTAGAAGAGGAATTTTAGATAGCTCAAATTCTCTTTTTAAATTCCAACTCTAAAGGTGGAATTTGTAAATTTCTTTAATTTTTTTACTAAGATATTAATATTTATTAAGTTTTTTAATCGTTTTATTTTTTAATTTTAATTAAACAAGCTCATTTTAAAATTTATTTTTATTTTTATGTTATTAGAAATATTTATATATTTTTACAAATCTATTAACATTCATATTGCATATTTTTCTTATTTTATTTTTTAATATTATTATTTATAATTATTTTGTACTTTATCAAATTTCAATATTCAAAATTTCTTTAAAAAAATTATTTATCCAAATAATAAAATTATAAATGCTAATATTTTGAATTGATAAATTTTGAAATGCTAGTATTTTAAAATTCTTCAAAATTTTAAAATTCTTCATCTAAACACACTGTAAAAGTGTATTTGGATGGAGTATTTGGAAGAGCTATTCATTTCAATAAAGGTTTTTAAAAGTACAAAAATGAATATACTTGTTTCGGTAAAAGTATTGGCGAGTTTCACAATTTAGAAAGAATTTTATCAAGGGTTTGAGAACCTCAAAATTTCTATTAAAATTCCAACCGAAGAGATGGTCCTCTAAGTTTACTCACTTTACCTCCACATAATCCACTATAAAATAAAAAAAATTCAAAAAACCAAATATCATTTTATTTAACTCTATAAATGTATATTTTTATATTATCAATAATATTTATACTTTTTAACAAATCTAATAATATCAAGCATATTTTCAAGCATATATGCATTTCTAACTTTAGTAATATTATTCTTGTTTTATAATTATTTTTTATCTTATAAACTTTCAATAATTTAGAATTTCTTCTAAAAATATTTATCCAAATAAAATAATTAAAAAGACTAGTATTTTGAAATGATACAATATAAAATGCCTTTCATTTCAATTTTCTTTTAATTTTTAAATTTCCTATCCTATGAACACGATATGTGAAATCTAAAAATCCCACTGACAATGTATGAGATAATTTTTTTATATATTTATCAAATTGCAAATAAAGTTAAATTTGAGATTTAATCTAAATGATTCATCCATTTCTTTTAAATGATAAATTCTCGCAAGATTAAATTAAAATTTAACATAGTCCTTACAATATCCTTTCTTTATTAAGTTTCGAGTTTCATATATTCCTTGTATCAAAAGATTACAAATGAGATTCTCTTTTGTGCACCAAAATATGTGTTGAGATTCTCTCTATTACTTTTTTGTCCATTACTTTTTAATACATTAATCATCACCATTTACATGTGAAACACCCATTCATGAATTATGGGAATCATACCTACGAATGATCATTAAACTTATATTAAATAATAATGAATATAAAACTAATGGGGGAGAGTAATGGAGGAGAGTTGAATCCAAAATACATATATAGTCAAATAATAAATATAGATATGTACATTGCTGACCAATTGAATTGTATAACATGTAATAATCATTATAGTGATTGGTTTGGATTTGATAAATGATTTTGTGTGGACCATATGAGAAAAGATTTTCAATGTGAACATTTTACTATAACATCTATGAAAATGATTGCCACCAATCCAAAAGTCTTAAATTCTTCTTGATTGCTGTTCAAAAGAAAGATTAATTCAGCGAAAGATGGGATACAAGCATTTTAACATTATAAAAGAAGCTACTAAATAAAAGAACATTAATATTTTTTTAGTACAACTATGAAATAAAAGCCAATGATGCTTTCTATTCATGATCAGATGGAGGTATTCATTGAATTTGATACATGCCATATTCAAGTTTTGTTGCATTTAATTAGATTTATTTGATTCATACTTTTATTTTTGTTATTTATTTATCATTTTTAATTCCTTTTTATTTTTATTTAAGAAAAATAAAACAAAGTATTGAATATCAAACCTTTTTTGGTGTGATAAATGGTTTGGAAGTCAAGCTCTAAAGACAAGATGCAATTAAGCACGTTCTGGCAATAAGGATGCTTCACTTGTTAGTGACTGTTTAGATGGTAATGGTGATTGGGATTAGAATAAAGGTGTTCTTAGGTTAAGTTATTCATCCAAAATCAGAGGTTTGCTTAATATTTGAAAGATTTAAGAAAAAAATATTAGTCTTCAAAAATATAAATCTAAGGAGAAAAAAAAGAAGCCATTTAGAAAGTGGACCAAGCCTTGGCTTTAACATTAAATGGTTAGACTTAGTTTGGCTTGTTTTTTGATTATGTAATAGGTTAGATTATTCATCCAAATTCAGAGGTTTGCTTAATATTTGAAATATTTTACAAAAAAAATTAGTCCTTGAAAAATGAGTCTGAGCAAAAAAAAAAAAAGCCATTTAAAAAGTGGATTGAGCCTTGGCTTCAACATTAAAAGGCTAGACTCGGTTTGGCCTATTTTTCAATCATATAATATATAATATATAATATATAATATATAATATATTATATTTGAAAAACATGATTTATAAAAGTTTTTAAGCATTTGAAAGTTCAAACTCACTATGTTTAAATCTTGAACACATAAATTTCACTCTTAGAAAAAGCATAGTGATTGTGCAAAAAATGATTAAGGCATGATTTAATTTTTGGTCCTGACAAGTGAATTGGTTTCTTTCACTTGATCCCACTTTCTTTTACCCAATACTTTTATGATGGAAACTAAATATGCATGTTTGAATAACTAATGGAAATGGAGAAGAGCAATTTAACTATATAGTAAACACCTGATTTTATCGGGGTTGCTTCAAACCAACTGCACCTAATGTGAGACTTATGATAGAAATGCATCTGTCCTTTATCCCTAGTCAAATTTTGGTGCTTGAGAGTCTAATTGGAAGGCTTAGGATGCCATAGACTAAATTGAATAAAGGAAATTGATTAGGAAGTAGGATATTGTCATGTAAATCACGTGGATGCATCAATACATTTCATAAATGTATTGATACATTTCATTAATGTATTGATATATCATCGAGCTAAAGACATGCCCAAGTACTGGTTGCCCAAAGTATTGATACGTTTGCTTAAAGTATCGATACTTAGGTTGAAGTATAGATACGGTTGCTCAAAATATTAGCACTTCTTCAAGAAGTTTCATTTCCACAATGAAATGTATTGATATTGCATGAAAAAAAAGGAAATATAGGTCCGATTAATCACTTTTAGTTGGTGTTTTGCATTCTTAATCTTCGTAAATGACTTTGGATCATATTTTGATCCTGCAAGATAGCCTTATTTAATCTTTTTGCTTCAAACTAAAATAAGTGAAAGCCCTCAAAATATTTCTTCTTTAATTAAAAACTTTTAAGGTTTTAGCTTGCTTATTCTAACTAACGTAAGTTTTCCAACTAGATGAGGAACCAAAAAGTCTTTTGATCAGTTTTCTCAACAAATGGACCTTAGTTTGGTTGAAATATAAGGAGAAGCTATTTTGAGTTAAAGTCAAAAATGCTTTCATGCATGGGTTAAAGATATAGCCATTTCAAGAGAGTGGTCATCTTTGGGCCATACATGGCAGTTTGGTGACTGAACAAGCTTGCTCCATGCTCTATTTGGAAGATGCCAGCTTTTGATTAGAACACTAGAGGTTTAGAGAATTTACTTATAGGTAAGCTTGTATGAGGTGTCAAATGGAGGACATGGTTGATGGAGATGAGAGGTGATTAGTGATGGGGGTTTTATAACCTTTTGGGGCATCCAAAACAGAAGGAGGAAGTTGGATTTCAGCTAGAAAATAGAAAGGAGAAAGGGAGAAAAAAAAGAAAAAAAAGAGAAAAAAGGAAAAAAAAAGTTATTTCAAGTTTTATTCAAGGTAATTTTGTACTGATTTCCAGCTTTACTTTTGCATTTTCTTTCCTTCTCATGTGAGCTTGAGGTTGCTATGCAGTGGCTTAAGTAATGGTTTGTGCTAAAGGTGTAACAACCAAGTTCATGGCCAAACCTTAAGCTATGAACCTTAAGAGTTTTTATGTTTGTTTCTTAATAGGTTTTGCTTAAAGATTCACAAAAATCAACTTTGTATCAAGAAAACTTGTTTATATATATATTTTGAACTAAGTTTGCAATGTTTCTAGTTGTTTCAAACATGTGGTTTTCTTTATTCTTACCATTGCTCGTTAGCTCATGTTATGCATTTTTCATGTTATATATGTTATATGCATTATATGCCATTTTATGTTGTATGTTCATGAATTTCATTTCTATGTTGTTTTAATATGTTGAGATATAAACCTCAATATATTAGAGCAAACAATGTTTCTAATCATCTTAAGGCCCCAGCTTGTCAGACGAATCACTCGTCTAAACTTCTCATATTGAAATATGAAAGTGACTGGGTTAAAGAGTCACCATTGATTTGTTTTTGCTAAATGTCATCAATCACCTATTAAAACCATCCACTAAAGAGTTACGAAACTCTAAAAGAATGATTTTACGATCTACATTCAAAAAATTTATAAATTTGGGCTCAAGAGTCAGTTACACCATAAATAAAGACTCAATCCATCTCATGATGCCCAATACTTAGTACCAACTAATCATACAAATCTAAATTTGTTTTTTGTTTGGTTTCAATCATATGTATTTTGATTATACTCCCTTTTTTATTCATTAATATTAAACAAATATCATTAACAAAAAATTTATCTTGGAATTTCTATTAGGACTAGCTTGAATTTACGACTGATTTGAAGCTAAAATTATTTGTAAAGAAAAAATTCCAAAAAAATACTTGACTTAAAAAAGACTCACTAATTAACTCCATTTTCAGATTTTTTTAATCAATTTTGACCCAATTTAAAAGAAATCACAAAATAGCACACTTAGACTAAATTGAGGAAAATTACAACTTTGAAAACAATATTAAAAATCAACTTTATTTAATTCAACTTGGAAGCTTTTGTGTGACCATTACGGACCTTTTATAGGACACACCTAGACCTATTGACACACTAAATATGACTCTCGAAATCGATTCCGAGGCAAACAAATGCCTTAGAATAATAGACATTAAACCCAAATAGACTTGAAATAGGGATAGATTTGACCTTTCAACCTTTCCAAATGTATTTTGAATTATTTCTATCACGTAAAATCACCAAACCAAATTATATGAATGCTGACTCACTATGCTTCAATTAAAAATATTCCAAAAATGCCAAACAATCATTTTGGCTATCACATAAATTTTTTAATTGGACACTATTGTATTATATAACATGTCCAAATAGCCTGCCTTCTGAACTTTCTTCTTGATTCATCTAGAATACCCACCAGATGAGCCGTGCATTCTTGGAAAGCTTATTCACTCCGCTTTTCTGTAAAAATATGAGAAAAATATGAAAAAATGATTATCCATATTCAAAAATAGTTAATATTACTAATTAGGAGCTAAAATTGAGCCATGCGAATAGTTCTAGTTTTAGGATTTTTCAAATGTTTCAAAAGCCCATATGCAGCCAAATCAATGAGGATTAGAGGGAAAAAAATTCCTAAAGGCTATAACCTAATCAAAATATATCTTTTTGATAAGTCTATTGTGCTAGGCTATAATAGTAGCTTTGATGTGACTTATGATTGTGAAGTATTTCATCTAATATTTAAAACACATTTTTGGATGTTCGAACATCTAAAAATGAGACTAGCTAGACTCTTCAAATGTCATATATGAGGAATCAATAAAGACTTCTCAACGCCATGGCCTAGAACTATGTTTTTCGACATTGGTGATATGCTTGGAAGTCATGCAAATGTATCTGCTTTTATCACTTTTATTCATTATTATTTATTTTTAATAGGAGTGGCACACTAATGCCACTCACTTATGTGCTATAACCAGCAACCAAAATAACACTAAACAACATAATTTGACTCACCTAAACACCAACTAATGAATCATATTAAGGCTCTCCAGGTTTAGACTCAACAAAATATGTTTAATGCTTAAAAAAACATTTTTTTTTTGCTCTATATCATCTTGAATTCAAGCTATTTTATTTAGTATCCTAAAGTTACTCATTAAAGAGCTTATTATACAAAACTAAACCTTGACTCACCTATTGATTAAGTGAACCAAAGCTTGCCCTTGGGGGATGGATCTTTTGAGAAAAACAAAGTTTTACACATTCTAAACACTCTAGCATGTATTTTATCAAGCATACAGAATACTAATCTGTAACTCTAGCAACTAAAAACCTATTCTAAACACAAAATAGCCGATAGCCAAATCATTCATGCTTATTTGGTCATTAATTCTCATCATTTAATAATCAAACATGAGAAAACAAGCTTGGATTCAAGTCAATTAGCATGCTTAACAATCAAAATATGCTTTCAAACATTTAAGCTCATTAATTGAACAAGTAAGCTTCTAAATTCATTTAATTAAGCATAAATTTCAATTTATCTAAGTTTAACCTAACTTATTTCACCTAAGTTTCATCATTTAAGCATAAATTATCGCAAAGCTCACTCATTTGGACCAAGAAACCACCATGGTCAAACCCAGCTAAGGATTTTATAGGTAGTTTGAATAGTTTTCTAAGTTCATAAACTTATGATTTCACCATTTAATACTAGATTCAAGTTCTAGTCGCCTAAGTTTTAGTTCAAATCAACTCGTACTACCTCAAATTAACAAGACCATGCAAGATTTAATCAATTAAGCTCTAAATCTATATTGCCTAAGCTAGCCGAACTTGAATCTCCTTTTTCTCTCTTCTTTAAACACATAAACAAGTTAGAGGATCATGATTTCATCACAAAACTTCAAACTTTTATCTCAATATCATCAAATCCTAGCTCAATTACACTTAAATCATCAAACTTTAATAAAGTAGGTTGGCTGAATCCTAAACCTTAGGAGATCTCATGTTTGAGCACTAGGTTTAGTTCATTAATCATGATTTAAGTTAGATTTCCACAATTAATCATAGGATCATGCTTTAAAGAATAAGAAATCAAGTAAATCATAACTCAAAATCAGATTAACACATCATAGCATCAAGAATCAAGATGGTCAAAACTTAAAGAGCATGAATAGGCTTGGTTGAAACATTAATCATGCATAAAATAAGCATGAAACAATCATCAAATATGCTAATTGCATTGAAATTAAAGAGAAAAGTAAGAGATTATACCTATTGTAAGCTAGATTTCCTCCTAAAAATAATGAAAGCGTGAGACAAAAAGGAATATTCTCGATTTTCTAAAATTTATTAAGTGTTTAAAAGCTATGAAATTATCGGTGATCACCCTTATTTATAGGCCTTGAAGTTGGTGATTTAAACTTTAAGCACCTTAGGGTGATCTTAGCATAATCACTAAACTTTTAAAACTTAAGGGAAAGTGCCATTAATGAATAGATGATTAAGATTTGGCACATTAATCACATGGGAAATTCAGCCAAGGCTATGTTCTACACGAATTTGTATAAGTTTTTATGCCATTAAATTGATCGTGATTTGTCTATGTAAAAGTGCAATTAAATGTTCCATCCTGTAGCAAAAATATATCCTAATGACTTTATTCAAAAAATCTAAATTTTCTATCTTGGACCTCTAAATTAAGCCCTTGAGAATTCTTAGCATTGTAAATTCCTAAGGTCCTTTCATGACCTAGCCCTGATTACACCTTATTAACCTAAAGTCTATGTTTAGTTTTATCCCAATGTTATCAAATTTGAAATCTAAGTTGTAAAACTCTTCCAATTTCAAAATCTAACTCTAGGTTAAAAGTGGACTTTTCATAGTAACTTTGCATATAGTTGACTTTTAATTAGATCTTCTAAAACAAGTCTTTTTTCTAATTCAAATCATCAATAAATGCTCTCATCATCTCAAAAGATAGGTACTAGTCATCTTTGGACATTCTTGAATTTTTGAGATTCGAGCCTCGGTTTTCCAAATCTAGCACCTACGTTCTAAGTTGGGCATTTAAGCTTAGATGCCTTCTTATGTTAAACTAAGCTTATGGAAGCTAACCAAAACCTTAATAGGACTTTTATATCATTTGTAACTCATCTGAGATGAACTAGCCCTAGAAAATTCATTTAACCCCTTAAAATTAGGAAAAAGTCAATTAGGGGCCTAGATAAAATAAGATGTTTGCAACTACCCTTCGTTTGCTGTTGCTAAGAACTTAAGAATAAGGCAAAGGCTAAATAAACATAATTTTATGTAGGATCCGATAAGCCTTTTTATAGGAAATATATTTTCTTTTTTTCTTTTTTTATAATGCATGTGATACCCTTACTCATTATCTCTAATGAAAGGAATATCAATTCTCACTAATCTTCTACCTAGTCGATGAAGGAAAATCTCCATCAAATCTTCTGCCTAATTGAATAGAGCTGAGTCAAAACATGCTTTATAAAATTTCCACATAGTTGAAAGAAAAAGACAATTGACTCCACTAGTCTTCCACCTAACTAGTGAAGCTAACAAAGAAAAAATACCTTATTGATCTTTCATATAATTGGATGAAGCTAACTTAGTTTCCTTCTTATAGGGCATAGCCTTCTTACAAGGTGCCAATTTTGCTAGTTTTCTACGTAACCAACTAGACTAGAATTTTCTTTTCTTCTCTTTCTAGTTAGCAACTATATTGAATTTAACTTACTAGGTAAGGAATGAAATTACCAGTGGTATCAGCCATTAGGGGATGATTTTTGTTTCTACTGATACCATTGGAGATATCTTCTTTTTGAGCAATTTCTTATAAGGCACTACAAATGCATATGCATGATTCCTACTTTCATGTTAATATACAATCACAATATACAATTAATCTCAATGTAATTCATGATATGATGGTTTTAGCAAAACAATTGTCATGAAGCTCTTGCTTTCATTCATTTCTTTTGCATCTCAATTATTCTTTTCATGGTTTCTATCACCATTCTTTTCTATGTTATTTTCTTCTCTCTTTTTTCAAAAACACTTAATGCTCATTCTTTTCAATTGGATAACATCCTCCATGTTTCATCATCATCATCATCCATACATCTCATGATTTTCAGCACCATTTTTTCTTTTCATTCTTAGGTTTTTTCTTTATAGCATTCAATTATGAAATATCTTCATTCAGGTAATCTCAAACTTAAATCATCGAAATTTGGAATAAATACCACCTTCAATCATAAGGTATTCATGAGAAAACATCTTAATGTAACAAAGACAAAGCCAATAGTAAAAATAACTTGGGTGAAACCAAGACTCAAACAAATGACCTTCGATGAAACCAAGATTAAAATAGACTACCTTAGGCAAAACGAAGACTAAATCTGACAACCTTAAGCAAAACCAAGACTAAAAGATGACTTAGATGAAACCAAGATTCAAAGAAACAAATTGGACAAAATCCAAAATCTAAAGATGGCTTGAAGAAAATTAAGGTTTAAAAAAATAGCCTAAATAAAACTAGCCTAAAGACAAACTGGATGCAACCTAAGTTTAGAGAAATGACCTAAATAAAACTAGCCTAAAGACAACCTAGATGAAATTCAGGTTTAAAGCATAGATGAAACCAACCTAAAGATAACCTAAATGAAGCTGAGGTTTAAAGAAGGTCTAGATAAAACCAACCTAAAAATAACCTAAATAACGTCGAGGTTTAAAAAATGGCTTAGGTGAAACTAGAAATTAAAAACAACTTGGACAAAACCAAGGTTTGAAAAAACGGCCTAAATGGAACGAAAAACCTAAAAATAACCTAGATAAAATTGAAGCTTTAAAGAAACGGCTTAGATAAAACTAGAAACCTAAAAATCACTTAGATTAAACTAAAGTTCTAAAAAATGGCCAAGACTAAACCAGAAATCTAAAATAACCTAGAAAAACCAAGGTTTTTAGCAATAGTTTGGGCTAAACCAAAAACCTAAAGACAACCTAAATGAAACTAAGGTTTTCAAGTAATGGCCCTAACAAAATTTGCCTTAAAAACTACCTTATATGAGTAGACCGATGCTTCATGGTAAGATTGTAACAATCATAAAGTGTGCAAGTGCTTCATGAAATGATGTAGATACAATTATTCACCATGATGCAACCATCTGATGCCCCTAAAAGGATATATCTACAATTATCCCTTAAAATATACAATCAATGCATAATACTTCCAATGCACATGACATGATGCACATATAAAGGGCAATGACACTTGTAAAGCTTGAAACTCTAATTGATTGCTCTTTTGAAATGGTGATGCAAAGCATACTATGAATGTTATGCAATGTTACAAAACTTGTCATGTGATATTGTGTATGGTATGCAATGAATGTTGTAGACACCTTATTTTGTCCGGGCTAATATTTAGCAATCTGAGGCATGGATGTAAGATGGGGCGATGATCATTAGGCAATAATTTTGAAGATATCAAGGGATTATATCAAAGGTAAATGCGAAGCTATGGCATCAAATGACGTAGTCCAAGGTATCCGAGGACCAAAGATATGAAAAAATTCATAACTTTACTTGAATGTATCGATACATGGTTCTCATGTATCGATACAATGCTCTAACATGCCAAAAATTTGAAATGTCCTT
Source organism: Adansonia digitata (assembly GCA_029448705.1). Classification (NCBI taxonomy): domain Eukaryota; kingdom Viridiplantae; phylum Streptophyta; class Magnoliopsida; order Malvales; family Malvaceae; genus Adansonia; species Adansonia digitata. The sequence continues at coordinate 977 of JAQSVH010076720.1, read as the reverse complement.
ATTTGTATCGATACAACATGTAGATGTATTGATAAATAAGCCTCTGTATCGATACAGGACCTCATGCATCGATACTAGACCACGCCAGGACCAAAACATGCATTCTGTAAAGGAATATATCGATACATATTGACATGTATCGATACAGTGGTTCATAGTATCGATACAATGGTTCATAGTATCGATACAATGTTAATTGTATTGATACAAACAAGGTTTTTGGACCAAATGTATCGATACATTATGCAATGTATTAATACATGCAGGCTATTTTCACGGTCCGGGCATTTTTAACTTATCCACCATTGATCCAAAACTCAATTTTAACTCGTTTCTTTGCATAAGGAAAGATTACAACACATATCAGATTACGAATATAGACTTCTGAATTAATCAAAACATCTTTTTGAAGTCTAAATTGGATAAAAAAAGGGTCAACATTACATGATCACTCTACTCCTTAGCTTGTTAACAAATATCACCATCAGCCACCCTATTTGCTGGAAAAGCATTTCAGCTTTTAATCCAGCCACCCTATGCACATCACATTGGCAGCAAGTTGCTTCCTACAGCCACCGTATAGCCACCACGCTAATATCACCTTGTCCCCCTTAAGAAATGGCCAAAAGCACCTCTAATTTAGCTCAAAAAGGCTGGTATAAATAGACCACTTCTATTTTAGTAGAAAAAAGTTAGATTTCAGCTCATTTACATTTTCAAAAACACATTCACACATCAAAGAAATCCAAACCCCGTAGCGCTTCACTCAGCACCCCAAAACAGCCCCTAAACACTCACTTTCAACCATTACACATTCCACAAATCACCCTCATCCATACCAGAACCAAAACCTTATTATTTTCTCTTTTTCTTGCTTATCAATAACAAGGAAAAGAGGGAAATTCTAGCCATCTCTACTGCTCCAATTGTTTGGCCAAGAAGTGAAGTTTTGTTGGTATAACTTCTCACTTTATCAC
>JAQSVH010076507.1:0-32696 GCA_029448705.1 Adansonia digitata | reverse complement strand
GTCTAAGCTTAATGAGTTTCTTTTAATTCAATTTGCATAGGAATATAGTAAATTGATTAAAAGAGATATTTTTATAAGACCATTGAAAGATTCTTATAAATAAATTAGAACTCTAGGTTAATAACTCATTATTATTAGTCAAAGTTAAAAGAGTAGGATTTTATTCAATTGAAGTGTTAATGGAAATTGTAACCCTAGGCTTTTATTATTATTATTATTATTATTATTATTATCATCTTTATTATTATTAGTTATAATTTATAATTTTTAATCGTTTATTTGAATAAGATTAAATGGTTTTAATTTTAGTACTTAACAAATTCAATATCAATTCCTTGTGGGATCGACACTTAACTTTATCACTATATTACTTGTTGCGATACATGCACTTGCGTGATTAATTCCAACTAGTAAAGCTATAAATGAATCGAGCTTTGAATGAATAGATCTTTGTTCGTGTTCGTTGTTTATTTTTAAATCTATTCGTGCTTAGTTTATGTTTGTTAAAAATTTTAAATTTGTGTCTATATTTGTTTTTTGTTATGTTTTTGTTCGTTCGTTTAAATTAAACAAACATGTTCGTGAAAACTAAACGAATATGTTTATAAACATATGATCGAACATGTCCATGAATAATTAAAAATATGTTCATGAATAATAAATAAACAAATAGAAACAAACAAACAAATGTGTTTATTAATTTTAAATATAAAATAATAAAACATTATTATTATTAATTATATTATAAATGAATAAAACACAAGTAATAGTAATTATATTATAATCGAATAACAAACAAACATTAAATAGTTATTAAATGAGCTTTAAATAATTCATAAATAAGCTGTTCATAAATATGAATGAACTGAACATACCTTATTCGTGTTCGGTTCGTTTCATAAACAAGCTTCAAGGTCTTGTTTATGTTTGTTTATTTAGCCTAGTTAACAACATAAACAAGCTGAAATTTTGCTGTTCATCAAACACTTTATTCATTCACAGTCCTAAATGTTGGATAGAGTTTGGCTATTTGTCTAGTAATGGTTTCGGCAAGTATAGGTGTTTAAAGTCCACATCCAAATCGAGGTTTTTAAATTAAAAATGTTTTCATTGAATTTTAATTATAAACATATTTTTAAAAATAAATATACAAAATTATTTTTAGTATAAAAAAGGTTTTAAGGACTAGATAGGTTGGATTGGACCTTGGGTAAACAAAATTTTATGCAATAGCATAGCTTGACCAGTTGATCCAACCTACAAACAACTTTAGTATGAAAATATTTACAAACAATATATAAATATTTTATAATAAGCTTTCTTAATTTTCATATATTATAATTTATGTTGCATATATGAAAATAATTAATAAGAATTAAAGTCTCAGGGTAAACAGTCTCATGGTCTACTTAAAATAATTAAAATATGAAAAGAATTGTTTAATGTTACAAAAGGAAAACATAAAATAAGTTAAATATAAAATTTGTATTAAATATTGTAATTGTCTAATTTTTTTTTCTTATAAGTATAGAATGAATGTATTAACTCAATAATTAATGCAATATATTTACTTGATTGATTGAAAAGGTAAATAGAAAGAATTAACCTAATAATAATTAATGAGGTTTGAAAAGTGTTACTAAATTTATCATATCAAAATATAAATTTTGCAAGGGACCAAATTAAAAAGTTTTGGAGTAGCCAAATATAAATATATCTTATGTTCAAATATCGATGCAAGGAATTCTAAGAAACTTAAAAAATTTACTGAAGCAAAATATGAATATACTTTATTTTAAAATAATAATACAAGGTATTCTAAAAAACTTAAAGAATTTAGGGGGTTAATACCCTTTCCTGTCCCGTTGTCTACTCTCCTGGTGTTAATGATTGTTTACAGTGATTAAAAATGGATTCCATGAATGTTATTTTTAATGATTTAAAGCTATTGAATGGATACCCATATAGATACAGGATTTTGGTGAAGATGAATGTGACGCCATATATATATATATATATGTTGAAGGATGCTAAGGATTTGTTAAGAACAATAAGTTGAAATATTAAAAAAAAAAAAAAAAGAAACGTAAAAATTTTAATTGGAGCAAAAGAAGATCAATCTTTTCAAAGACAACAATATAAATACTGCGAATATAAGTGAAGCTGTCAAACCTTGAAGCTCATAAACGTAATTGGGTTCTTTTGACGAAGAAATCATCATCAATAAACGGATAATAATGGATCAAATGGAGCTGGTAGCTTTACTTCATTAAATAGAAAACACATTGAATTAGTATGATACAAGTCAAAAAGATGAACTTATGCCATTTTAAAATTTCTTTTCCTTCTGGTGGGTGCAATTTTAATGAACTCAGATATAAGTAATTATGTTTAATATCTCGATCATAAATTTTATGTTAATATCTCGATCTTAAATTTTCTTATATTTTTAATATAAAATCGATCTTTGACAAAACAATTTAATAGAATTTCAATGTTGATAGTTATGGAGTTTAAATTAGCTTATTACCATCAAAACTCAAAGTATATATTGTAACCCAAATAATAAAAACAAACAAACTTAAATTGAAGTAAGGATTTTGCTAAAGAGTATCCTTAAAGCACTCTTTAAGGTGCATACAAAAAGTTTATTGTCCAAGAGAGCAAGAAGATTTGTAAAAAAAGTGTATACAAACTATAGCAGCTTATTCACAACCCCTTACATCAATTATTACAATTTCCTCCACCTGTACCCTTATCATTAAAAATAAATGCGTTAGTAGAAGAATCAACAAAATTTTCAAAGCCTTGCATCAGAATTTATACAAAAAAAAATGCATTGCAGTATTTTCTTAATAGTAAAAGAGCATCCATAGGATTTCTTCGTGTTTCTTGTATCCCATATATGATAAATATAGGTAGTCTAGTCTTCAACAGCCGTGGTCCCTATGCTTGCTACGGTTCACAGAGATGTCAATATCAGATTGTTTAGCAATCAGAGTTCTATCATTTACAAAATTATATCTAAGGTTGTAAAACATCAATTTATGGTGACATTGTTGTTTGTGAATAATCATCCTCTTGTTGTTAATTATAGAAAGCCAGAGGGAATCTGTAATAGGTTTGGAAAGGTCATGGATGTTTTTATTCCTTAAATAAGAAGTAGTAGGGGTAGAAGATTTCGCTCTGTCACATATTCTTCTCTGGCTCATGCTAGAAAGATAGTGTGGAATTGGAATGGAGTTTGTTTTTGAACCACAAGATTGGTGTTGATATAGCAACATTTAATACTAGAGATTTTTTTTTGGGAGCAAAACCGGAAAACCAAATGCAAAAGTAAATGAAAAAGCTGGAGAAAAAAGTGATATTAGTTTGATAAGAAAGCCTGTAGAGGATGCAAACAACAATAACTTGGGATAAAATAGTAACAAAACATAACTTGAAGCATTGATGAAAAGAAAGGAGACTAAAATTACCCAGGATTGCATCCGAGATAGCTGTGAAAACCAAGATTATATCTAAAATGTTGAGAGTCTTCACTGGTTGGAGAAATTTCTAGTAGGATGGAGTAGAGAATTTACTGATGTTAGAGTAACCTTTAAACAGATGTAAATAAGGGAGTTAGTGGTTTAAACTGTTAAGTATAGTGATATTTTTCAGCAGCATATTGATTAAATTTACTATTGAGTAGTCTTTTCACTTTGGATGTTTTTATAATCTTTATTTGACAGCTTTTTAAGATTTAACTAGTCTTTAGATTTAATTAGGCTTAGTGATTTAACTAGTCATAAGACTTATTTTTATGATATGACTAGTCATAATCTTTATGTTTAACTAGTCTCTATGATGCATCTTTGTAGTTTGCAAGTCATAGGCTTTAATAACTTTTGTCATTTAGTGATTTTGTCATTTTGTCTTGTAGTAACTACTATATATTTGAGTAAAAGTTTAAGCTTATAATAACAAGAGCTATTCAATACAAGAGTTTGTTTTCTTCTATTACTTCTTTAGTTGTTCTCTCCCATTTCATCTTTAGCTTTCTTTTAACAAATCCATCAATTGGTATCAAGAGCTTTTATATGTTCTTAAAGGGCCTAAACTATCGAGAGTTAAGTGAGAAAAAAAAACCAGTTAGCATTTGTCAACTAAAAATGGCTTCAAGTAATTGTTCTTTGCCTCAACCACCTATCTTCTTAGGTAAAAATTATCAGATAAGGTTATAAAGTGAAGACATGTTTGAGTGCTTTTGATCTTTGGGAAGTGGTTGAAAATGAGAAAGAACTACCTAACTTACAAGCAATCCAACCATAGCCCAAATAAAGAATTACAGTGAAGAGAAGGCAAAGATATAGGCCAAAAGCTGTATTGAATTATTGATTTCTGATGAAATTTTCATTAGAATCATGGCATGTGAGATAGCAAAACAAGCTTGGGACATGATTAAGGAGGAATTCCAAGGCAGTGACAAAGCCAGACAAATGCAAATGCGTAATCTAAAAGGAGAATATAAAGTCTTGAATATGAAAGAGTCTAGAATTCTAAAGAAGTACAAAGACAAATTCATGAAGATAGTGAATAAGCTTAGATTACTTGGAGAGTAGATGCCAAATAAAAAAGTTGTAGAAAAAGTTATTGTCAGTTTACTTGAGAGGTTTGAATCCAAACTTTTTCACTTGAAGACTCCAAAGACTTAACTAAGATTTTTTTGGCAAAATTAATGAATGTAAAGGCATTAGAGCAAAAGATAGCTATTAGGCAAAAGGATGCAACAGAAGGTGCATTTGCAGTTAAATAGAAAGGAAAATTGCAAAATAAGGGCAAGAAGAAAAAATTAAGAGATAGAAAAACAAGAATTTCAGAAATAATAGAAAGAAAAAAAATTTTCCACTATGTTCACACTACAAAAAGACCACACGTATGGAAAAATACTATTGGTATAAACATGATATATAGTGTAAGTCTTGTAAAAAGCATGGCCACATGGAAAAGATTTGCAAGAACAAAAAATAAGAGTAATAGGATTGATAAACTAAAGTTGCAGATATCCCAAAGCAACAAGATGAGCTTGGTTTTACTGCTTCTTACTGTGCTACAAAAAATTTCTCAAGTACATGGCTCATTAACAGTGGATGCACCTATCATATAGCATCTGACATAAACCTGTTCAAGGAGCTTGATTGGATATTCAGTTCCAAAGTCAGAATTTGAAATGGTGAGTTCATAAAAGTCAAAGGAAAATAAGCTATGATAGTTCAAACATCGTCGTGTATAAAAGTTATTTAGGACATTTTATTTGTACCACAAATAGATTAGAATCTATTAAATATAGGACAGTTGCTAGAAAAGAATTATTCATTGGTATTCAAAGACAGAACATGTATCATTCATGATCTATTGGCCTTGCGTTATTCACTATTAGCATGAAAGGAACATGTTTTTCCTTGGATTGGCAACAAAAAATTCATCTGCATGCACTAGTTCAGTTAATGAATCTGCATTATGGCATAAAAAGATGGGACATTTCAATTACATTGTACTAAATTATATGCATAAAAGTCATATTGTGTTAAACATGCCTACTGTTAGTGATTGAGTGGGTATATGTGAAATTTGTCAATTAAGAAGATAAAGTAAGCTATCATTCCTAATCAAAAAAGTGTAGAGAGCTTTTAAAAAGCTGTAGTTGATTCACACTGATGTTTGTGGACCTATGAGAACCTTATCCTTGAATTGCAATAGATACTCCATTCTTTTTATAGATGATTTTACTAGGATGTGTTGTATATACTTTATAAAACAAAAGTATGAGGTAGCAATAGTGTTTTGGGATTTCAAAGTGTGGATTGAGAACCAAAATGATTACAAAATCAAAACCATAAAGTCAGATAAAGGTATTAAACATATATTTGGTAGATTTAATGAGTTTTATAGAGTTGCAGGCATTAAGCACCAACTAGAAACTAACTTACAAACTACAACAAAAAGGCGTTAAAGAAAGGAAAAATAAAACCATCATGGAAATAGCTAGATGCATGATGTTTGAAAAGAAGTTTCCTAAAAAATTCTTGGCAAAAGTAGCAAACACTTTAGTCTATTTTCTTAATAGGCTACCTACAAAAACCTTAAAGGGAAAAACTCTGTACAAGGCATGGTATGATAGCAAACCATCAGTTTAACATCCTAAAGTCTTTAAAAGCAATTGTTATGTGCACGTTCTTAAGATTAAAAGGGACAAATTTAATCAAAAGGCAAAAATCTACATTTTTTGTAGCTATAGCTGTCATAACAAGCCAAATACGAATTTGGCCGCTAGACATAAAAGGTGGGAGTTGCCATTAATCTTTTTTAAAGGTGTGATTAGATCACCTATATGAATATATTCTGTTTAAGGTTATCCTAAGCTTGACTAAGGCACCTTAAAAGAATAGGTTTTAGTCTACATTTAGAACTACATTTGAGAGTTTGGTTATGTGTGGGGAATGATCAGCACTCCCATAATGCCTATCACAAAGAAAGTACCTAGTTAGCCTAATGTTGAACTAAAGGTCTTATGATTTAAAAAGTCTTAATTTATTATCCGAATATTTAAGTATTTAAAATATTTTCTAAGAAATTCTCCATTATACTGGTGGAATGGTCGAGAAAAATTTTCCCACCTCAAGAGTTTTTAAGGAAATCCATTTGCTTCTTTAAATCCATTTGCTTCATTTTAATGTTTTATAAAAAATAAAAAGCATCTAAATTTTATCTAAACATCTAATTTATTTATTTTTAATCAAAAATTAAATATTAAAAATATTTTTTAAGAAACTCTCTATATACTAGTGGAATTCCAAGAAATATTTCCTCACCTTAAGAGTATTCAGAGGAATACGTTTGCTCCATTGAACTGACTCTGTTAGATTTATTTTAGTATTTATATAGAGAAGTAAAAAATTTCAAATTTTTATTCCTATTTAATTAAATTTTTTATTTATAAAAATTAACTAAGACCTTTAGTATTGAAAATTATCGACTAAATTCTTCATCGTGCTGGTGGAATTTAATCAAAATTTTTTCACTTTGGAAATTCTTAGAAGTTAAACATTTGTGACTTATTCGAGTTCCATCATTGGAAAGATCTTAATTAATTTTAATTAAGATAAATTAGTTCTAAAATGCGAATAAGCTATTTTGTGAATTTTTTATTGCTTATTGATATAAGTATATATGTAATTTAATTATAAAAGATTAAAAGAAATAATTAAATGAACAAGAAAAATAAACAATAAATAAGGAAATAAATAAATAATTAGTGGAGATAAATTTATAAAAAATATACATGTATAAGTAAAAATAAAGTTTAAAGAATTGCACAAAATTATTCACAAAAAAATGTAATAAGAATATTTTTTTAAATATATATATTTGAGAAAACAATATTTATAATAAGTAAATAATTCAATCAATATTTTAAGGTTGAGATAGACGTGAGTCATCAAGGATCAAAGTTAGGTCCCTTTTATTTTACACCTTTTTTTTTTTACTTTTATCATGAAGAAAAAAAATGTTCTCGACCTATTTAAACTTGCAACTTTCCATTTTTTTAAACTATGATAAAAATTTTAATAAAATTAAGAATATTAAAAATAGTTTTGATGTTGCCAACAATAAGAAAAACAAAATCAAAGAAAAACTAGAATTTTTACCTAGAGAAAAGCCAAGCTTTGCTTTCACATCCAAGCTTCTCAAAACAATCTACCCAATAATTTTTTTTCTCTCTTTTTTTGTGTTTTTTCTTATCCTAATCAGAAATCTTGGGCCTATTTATAGGGAAGATTGGTGGACCAAGCATTAATGATGGAATCAAGAACCCTAATTCCCTTTCTAAAATTTAGAATTCAAATCCCACAATTTTAGCTATGTCAACTATAATTTTACAGATTTTTGGCAATTTGATTTTAATGATCTTTAACCAATTTTTATCTCAATATAGTCTTAGCAAATTTAGTCACATAATTGGAAATTTGCAATTTTAACTTTTTTCTCTTTTTTTTTAAATAAAGATAAAAATTTCCAAAGGGATATGGGCTTTCTAAATATTGGATTATATAACTCGAACCTAAAATTGGGTGTTTACAGTTGCCCCTCTTTGCGCACTTGCTGTAGAACAAGAAGTGCACAAAGAGGTAGACACCCGTATTTTAGACCTTATTATAGTCGTTGATATTTTGGGAAATGCCTCCTCAACCAAGCATAAATGTAAAAAAAATTTCAAACGAAAAAAACTCCTCCGCCAAGGCTTCAACTTTAAAAATTTGAAATAACTCCTCCACCGAGGCTTCAACTTTAAAATTTACACAAACTCCTCCAATGAGGCTTTAACTTTAAAATTTTGGAAAAAAAAAAAACTCCTCCACCAAGGCTTCAAATTTAAAATCTGTAAAAACTTCTTCACCGAGGCTTCAACTTAAAAAAATTAAAATAACTTCTCCATTGAGGCTTCAACTTCAAAATTTTTCTAAATAAAAAAACTCCTCTACTGAGGCATCAACTTTAAAAATTTGAAAAAAAAAACACTCCTCCATCAAGGTTTCAACTTTAAAAATTAACTAAGCAAATTCAATACTGATGAAAAATCACTCCTGAAAATCAAATCTCTTCTTAAGATGTTATGAATGCTATGAATGGAATGCAATGCATCTACAATGAAACACCATGATCATGAACCCAAACACTCCTAAATCATGATAACAAAAAGATTCTTAAGCTCATCATTTTGTTATTGATTAAAAAATGTCCTCATTGTCTCATCAATTCTAATTTTTCAACTTTCATTTTTCATTGATCAAACTGAGTTGCCCTATTTGAGTTGCATCGTATATTCTTATTTTCACAAATATCAACAATTTTAATTTATTGCTCCTACTCCCATCCTTTCTACCATGTAGTTCTTTATTTCATTACCAAAGTAATGAAATAATCTTTCAGTAACATCATTGTTAACTTATCTTTCATAATTTCTAACTCAACAATAACCAAAATGCATTATACATTTCCTCCACAAGAATGTAGGAAAAGGTAAAAGGGAAGGCAATGTAAATTAGGAAAAATAATTCTCTATTATTATAAGAAAAGGAAAAAAAATTAATAGAAATTCAAGGAGGCCATTTCAAAGAAAATTGCAAAGGAAAATCTAAATGAGGTAATTAGTACTAAAATAATGAACATCCAAATGATAATGATCAGTCCAATCCTTGACTTTTCCTTGAAAGCTTGCTTGATTGATGCCCCCAACATGTTTCAGACTAGAATTTAGCCCTTATTCTATGATCTTCAACTGATGTTGATGGTCCAAACTGCCTTTCTCAGGTTTTTAATTTCGAGGATTTTGCACCAATCATGAGAGCTTTAAACCATACTGGATCTTATCAAAGCTGCCTTTCTAGGTTTTCAGCTTACATCCCACTTATAACTTAAATTGCCCTTATAGGTTTTCAATTTAAGTTCTCCTTTTTTCTTTTTCTTTTTTTTCTTCTTTTCTTCAAGCAAAATATTTGTTTACAATATCTGAATTTATCGGGTTTGGCAATTCATGCCCATCCATTTTAGTTAAAATTAATGCCTTACCTAAAAAGGCTTTTTTCATAACATATGGACGCTCCCAGTTCGATGTCCATTTCTCTTGATGATCATGCTGATATGGAAGAATTCTCTTCAAGACCAATTCTCCTTCTCGAAAGCTTCTAGGGTGAACCTTTTTATTATGTGCTCGCATCATTCTTTTTTGATATAGTTAGCCATGATAAAGTGCTGTAAGCCTCTTTTCTTCAATGAGGTTTAGCTGCTTGTATCGTTCTCGTATCCATTTAGCTTCTTCCAATTCAACCTCCTTCAATATCCTAAAGGATGGTATTTTCACCTCGATTAGTAATATAGTCTCCATCCTATACACCAATGAAAATAAGGTTATACTAGTAGACGTATGCACTGATGTTCTATAAGCATGCAAGGCAAAAGGCAACTTTTCATGCCAATCTTTGTATGTCTCAGTTATCTTTTCCATAATTCTCTCAACATTTTTATTGGCTATCTCTTCTGCTCCATTCATTTTTGGATGATATGTTGCAGAATTATGTGTTTAATCTTGAACTGTGTGCATACTTCTTTCGTCATTACGTTGTTCAAATTATGAGCATTATCTGAAATGATTCTTTTTAGGAGTCCATTTTAACATATTATCTCTTTTTTGATGAATTTAAATGCAACTGTTCTTGTAACATTTGTATAAGAGGTTGCCTCTACCCATTTTGTTAAATAGTCAGTGACAATAAGAATGAACCTGTGCCTGTTTGACACTTTTGGAATGATTAGTCCTATTATGTCCATGCCTACATTGAGAAAGGCCATGGTGGTGCCAAAACATGTAATTCATTTAGGGAAGCATGAATTTTATTAGCATAAATCTGACAGTTATGGCACTTTCGAGCGTAATTCAATGCAATTACTCTCCATTATTAACTAATAATAACCTACCCTTATAACTTGCCTTGTCTTCATATGGCTATTAACATGTGCCCCACATGCCCCATCATGTATTTCTTCCATTATTCTCCGTGCTTCTGTTGCATTCCTACATTTCAAAAGTACTTGATCTGGACTCCTTTTACATAGCACATCAGCATCGAGGAAAAAACCCATAGCTAACTTATGAATAAATTTTTTATCATTATCTGATGTATGCTCAGGATACTGCTAATGCTTAATATACTACAAGATATTGTAGTACCATGGTTTTCCATCAACCTCTTCCCCTACCTCAAAACAGTGTGCAGGTGAGTCTTTTATAATCAACTCAATATGTTAGATGTTAACATCAGTACCCTCTTGGAACATTGAAATCAATGTAGCAAGAGCATTAGCGATTTGATTTTCTTATCAAGAGAAATGTTGAAAGTGAACCTTTTTGAATTGCTTAGCCAGTCCTATCACATGCTTTTGGTATAGGACCAACTTTAAATCCCTTGTAGGAGTTGGTAAATAACCAAAGCGAGACTCTGTACACTTCCAACACATCAATTTTTCTATCAATTGCTACTTGTAAGCCCATAATACAAGCCTCATATTTAGCCATATTATTAGTGCAACTGAAAGCCAATCTAGCAGTGATTGAAAAATAATTCCCTTTTGGGGCTACCAAAATTGCACCAATCTTATGCCCCAAAGCATTTAATGCTCCATTAAAATGCATTTTCTATGTTTTCTCCCTATATCATTCTTCATCTTCTTGGAGTACTGCCATTAAATATTTGTCTGGAAAGTCAATCTCATAGGATCATAATCTTTAATAGCTCTATCAGTGAGGAATTCTGCTATTACACTTATTTTTACAACCTTTTGGGTTACATATACTATATCATACTTAGAAAGCATGACTTACCATTTTGCTATCTTTCCTTACAAGGACGGCTTTTCAAAAATGTATTTCAAGGGATCCAATTTTGCTATGAGCAATGTAGTATGGTATAACATATATTGCCTAAGCTTATGAGCTATCCAAGCTAATGCATAACACATCTTCTCTAACGGTGAATATTTAGGCTCGTAATCAGTGAATCTTTTGCTCAAGTAATAAACGACTTGCTCTTTTTTTCCTTTTTCATCTAATTGTCCTAGCACACATCCATCAATCTTTCTCACACTGTTAAATATAAAATCAAAGGCTTTTTTGGGACTGGTGGTATAAGAACGGACATATTTGACAAGTATTCTTTGATCTTCTAAAAAGCTTATTGACAATCATGATTCCACTCACCTGTGTTGTCTTTACGCAAAAACTCAAAAATGAGATCAAATTTAGATATAAGTTGAGAGATGAAACAAGCAATATAATTTAGCCTTCCTAGAAAACCTCTTACCTCTTTTTATGTACTAGGAGGAGACAAATTTTGTATAGCTCGTATCTTATCAAGATCCACCTCAATCCCTTTTTTACTGACTGTAAAACCTAGTAACTTCCTAGAACTAACAACAGACGTACACTTAGTAGGATTAACTTAATTTGAAATTTTCTCAGCCTTTCAAATAATTTTTTGAGGTGGTCTACGTGATATTCCCCCTCATGAGACTTTGCTATCATATCATCAACATAAACCTTAATTTTTTAGTGCATCATATCATGGAACAATGTCACCATTGCCCTTTGATAAGTAGCTCCAGCATTCTTTAGTCCAAAAACATGACTCTATAGCAAAATGTTCCCCATATGGTCACAAAAGTAGTTTCTCTTTGTCTTCAAGAGCCATCCTGATATGATCATAACCTAAGAAACCATCCATGAAAGAGAAGAAGAATATCTTGCAGTGTTATCTACAAAAGTATCAATATGAGGTAAGAGAAAATTATCCTTTGGGCTTGCCCTATTTAGGTCCCGATAGTTCATGCACATCTATACTTTCCCATCTTTGTTAGGTACTGGACTATATTAGCTACCCATTTAGGATATTTGGCTACTTCTAGAAATCCTGCATCAAATTGCTTCTCAACCTCTTCTTTGATTTTCAACAGTACCTTCGGTATCATGCATCTCATTTTCTATTGCACTGGTTTACATTTTGGCTTTAGAAGCAACTTATGCTCTACAATGTCGGTGCTTAAACTTGGCATATCTTGATAAGACCATGTGAATACATCTATCTATTATTGAAGTAATTCTTTTAGCCTTTGCCTATCATAAGATGAGAATAATGTTCCCACTTTGAACACTTTTTAAAATTTTTATCACCTAGATTAACTAGTTTCACAAGTTCTTGATAAGGTTTTTATGGACTTATCTTCTTATTCCACTAGCCCTTAACAAATCGGGTAATAAGGTGTCATCATCCAAGTTTTCTTCATTATCAAGTTCACCAACATGAATAGAGTGTTCAAAATCAAATCTCAAAATATCATTATCATGATCGCTTGTATATTCATTATTTATAGACTTGAAAATGGTTAAAAAGGTGTATATTGGTAGGTCTACGATAAGAAAATGAAACGAAATGGGATGAAAAAAATGTACTAAAATGCATTTCATTTATTATTAAAATTGAAAATGACAAAAGTAAATTAGCCCATAAATAAGAAATTCCCTAATTTTCTTTGGCATGAGTCATTAAAGAATAGATTATTAAATTACTTTGGTAAAGGTTCAAGAACAACAGGCAATTTCATTATCTTTCATTTCTTCATTTTAGCGTCTGAAGGTGTCGAATACACCAAGGGATCGTTGACTTCCATTCTCCACTATAGGAATTGATAAGTCCAAAAGAGCTTCATTTATTTCCTCAATTAGTGTTTCCTTTGGAGTATTTAGGTTGATAAACCTTTCGAACGAAAAGTGTCATACAAGTGAGGCGCGATCAATCCAATAGATTCTTATGTATGACTCATGTAATGAGCCATTCCTTTTCTCTTTTTATTCTCCACTATCTTTCCTCTTTTTTCCTATGTTTGTCTGTATCCTAATCCACATATTTCTTCATTCACAGGTCTAATTAGCAAGTTTCCAATTCCTTACAAATCCTTTCCTAATTCAGCTCCCACTCACCAGCTTTTCTTGACAGTTTGATTAAACAACATTTAAACTATTTTAGGCATGCATGCTGTTTCAACGTCTTTACCCACATATGTTGCATTGACAAACTAAAATGACCTAAAAGAGCATTCCAAGGCTTATTCAGTAGCTTTTATATATGGGATCAGTGACAGCTAAGTGACCAGTAAATCTTCTTCTCTAGACACATAAACTTGGTTATTATCTACCATAAATTTGACTTTTTGATGCAATCACCTTGCAACATGAATCCATAGCCTCCTTAATACGTAGCTATAGGATGGTGAAATATCCATCACTTGAAATTTGACATTAAAAGTGTAAGGATAAATTTGTAAAGGGATCTCGATATCACCCAGCACCTCTCTACGGGTTTCATCAAAAGCCCTCACCACTATGCTGCTAGCCTTTATGTAGGATATATCCATAGGTAGCTAGGTTAGCATACTCATAGGCATGACATTGATCGAGGATCCATTGTCAATAAGCACTTTAGCCATAGTGTGGGTCTTACACCTTGTCATGATATGCAAAGCTTTAGTACTACTTCATCCATCTATGGGTATCTTATCATTATTGAAAGTTACGTAGCTGGAGGTTACTAAACTTTAGCAATGTGGCTCACGTTTTTAACAAAGATGTCGTAAGCGACATAAGCATGACTTAGTACTTTCATCAATGCATTTCTATAGGGCTCAAAATTCAGTAACTATGATAATAGAGTGATACGTGCTAGCATCTTATTCAATTATTCCACCACAATATACTCACTATGCTTAACTAGCTGCAAAAACTCACAAGCTTCTTTTTCTCTTACATGTTTCTAGTATTCTAAATCAAAGGTCTTTATTAGGTCTTGCTTATTTCCCAATTTTCCTTTTTTCTTCTTTAATTCTTCTTTTTCACTTTTTTCTAACATCTCGAGAGGATATCATCACCCATTCCTAGTCATTCCCCTTATGCTGGTTATTTGTGTTGCATTTGTAGCGTAACTCAATCTTGGCTCAGTAGTTTTGCAATCATACTTCCATGGTATAGTTTTTATCCAAATTAGGGAATAGACTTGGAAATTAAAAGTAAAGATAGGCTTGTTAATTGGAGTTAGATTTGACTTCTCATCATAATAAAATGTCACTAACTTGACCTTGTAAGATAGTCCTAATGATTCTTCTTCATCAATAATATTTATCTCACCATTGTTGTGA
Source organism: Adansonia digitata (assembly GCA_029448705.1). Classification (NCBI taxonomy): domain Eukaryota; kingdom Viridiplantae; phylum Streptophyta; class Magnoliopsida; order Malvales; family Malvaceae; genus Adansonia; species Adansonia digitata. The sequence continues at coordinate 17,915 of JAQSVH010076507.1, read as the reverse complement.
TCTTCTGAGAACTCTATTTGGAATGAATCCATCAGTTATTGCACCTTTGCTAAAAATCAATGCACTATTGGATCGAATAACCTATACCTCATGTGGTACTTGCAGGTTTTAAAGGGATAATAAGTCCTACGATAAGTACTTAAATTTGTTGGCACAAGGCAAATCATATCAGCTTTGAGTGTAATGTTAAAGATTCGCCTCAATAGGATTATGATATCCTCCACCTTTCTTTTAATAATTCTTGCCTTCTCATCTCCTAATGTGTTAACTGTAGGTCTAGCATGATTAGGTAAAGGATTGCCATTAACATTTGACTCTTCTTTTTTTTAAAAAGTTTATTAACTTGGATTTAATTAGGCCTTGCACCTTATACTTCAATGTAGTGTAATCTTTAATAGAATGTTTGGTAGTTCTTGCATGGTAATCAAATCAAGCATTAGGATTATATCATTTAGGGTATGGAGGTTTCATGGGCTCAAGGTACACTGATGTAATTAAATAGTTCTTGATGAGATCTAGAAGTAATTGAGTGTAGTTTATAGGGATAGGGTCAATGGGATTTCTTTCTTGGAAAGGCCGAGGTGCTCTTTGGTTATTTGGTAATTAGGTCAATTGGGCTAATTGAATTATAGGTCTTGTTGGTGGGATAAGTGCTCGAGGGAGAAAAATTGGTTGAAAAGTAGGGTTAGGGCAGGTGGGTGGTTATAGGCAATGTTGTTTAAACTTGGATAATAGGTTTGGTGGATAGGATATGGATTATAAGGTGTAAATCCTTAATGTGGTCCTCCATTAGGAACTGCTTGAACCTTAAATCTTTTTTTTCTAGGGATTCCTTATTTTTTTGCCTCGGATGTATCTTTTGCTTCTAATTTCCCACTCTTGATAGCATTCTCGATAATTTCCTTTGTGATCACCATATCTGTAAAGTTTTTTGTAGCGTTCCCTATCATTTTTTCATAATAAGGAGCTTGAAGAGTACTAATAAAAATCATGGTAGTTTTTTTCTCGATGAGAGATGTTTAGACTTGTGCAGCTAAATCACACCACTTTTGAGCATACTCTTTAAAACTTTTCATTGGCTTTTCTCTATTGCTTGCAATTCCATCCTATCAGGAGCCATGTCCATAATATATGTTTATATTATGAAATAAATCCCCTAGGTAATTCTTTCCATGAATGGATGCAGTTTTTATCCAATTGTACATACCATTTGACAGTTAAACCAGTAAACTATCTTGGAAGATATGAATAAGCAACTTGTCATTATTCACTTGAGTTGCCACTTTCCTATAGTACATTATGTCGCAACGTACCTCGAGGTGGATCCTCGTGCAAATATGTTTTCTTGATTGAGACTTTTCTTTCGCAATGTGATGAGAACAAGAATGCACAGATTCTCAACTTGTGGTACAGTGAAGGGGACCATAAGATGAATCGCTCATCTTATTGGTCTCAGATGACCATCATGAAATGGCCAACGCTTCGAGCCGCCACCGATCATCTTAGGCTAGGCATGATCAGATGCCTATTGAAACCCATGTTTTGAGTAACAAATCTCAAAACATCGATTCCGTGGTCTACATAATACAAATATTTATCATTTGGGTTTGGGAATTGGTTATGCATGATAAGGTATAAACCTTTTTACGACACCCGAAATCGGTATCTTACTAGCTATGTCTTATCTTAGTTTTGACTCTTTCGATCTTAACTTGTCATTATTTCGAAATAACCCCTTTTCATGCATGAATCTTGTAAAAATAATCCAGGTTTTGATGAAAAAGATTTAATCTCATATATGCCCCAGAGAGATGGGGCATATAGAGATTTTCGATAAAAATAACCTCTAGATTTTACTTTGAAAATGAAATGTTCCACTTTAGGCACTTGAGAAAAACACACGTGGAACATTACCTTTAATTTTGTTTGAAACATTTTGAAAACATGAATGCGAATAATCATCACAAAGAAAACACATTAGTAAGGCAATAAATAAAATAAGATAACTTGAATCATTCAATATAATGATAAAGGAAAGGAATGAACTATTGGAATTTATCTCACAATTGGCATCGATTATTTGGGAATAACCAAATCAACAATTCCTGAGATGCATTTGGGTTTCTTGATTAAATGAGGTTTGTTTGACATATTCATGGAAGTTCAAGAAGGGGAAAAATTTAATTGTAGTCGAATGACAAGGTTGAAGTACCCTTTAGAAAGATGGGTTGGAGTATCCCTATGGATGACAAATAATTTTGACAAAGGAAGTTTTTTTTTTTAATGTTGACATTTTTGAAAAGCGGGGCTAGAGTATCCCCTCGGAAGGTTGGCGTTGGAGTGTCCCTAAAAGTGACACGTCTGACACTCTTTAGAGAAGTCAAGTTGGAAAACTCAAGTTGACAAAACTTTATGATCTAGGAAATGTGTGAGCGTTTTGACAAATTTTGGTAAAAGAGATTATTATGAATAAGGATGGTAAAGATGTAAAATGTGCTTGTGCCTTGATACGAGCCTATGGGAGGTCAAAGCATGTTCTCGAGTCTGATCATGGTGATACGGAGATATTCGACTATCTTGAGATGAAATTTGGGAAAATAATAGCATCGCACTCTCTTGCTTCCCGAATTTATTCTAAATTGGTCTGAAGGCTTTAAAGGGTCGACAAGATACTATTAGAAAGGTAACTCAATGAGGTTCAACCTAAAAATATTCCCCATATCCCAAAAAGTCATTTTCTAAGGGAATAAATTTTCAAGTTCAGACTAATTAAGCTGCTAGCAGAGCATATGAGGGACAAGGTGTGTCAACATTTGAAAAATCACCCCATACTCATTTGGTATCAAAAAATCATGAGCAATACCTTTTTTAAAATGGAATTTCATGAATCTTTTAGGAAAAATGTTTGAAAAATTTGGAAAAATCATTTAGTGGGGCTGAATGGCCCAACTGGAATACATGTTTTGATTCTTGAGGTTCTAAATAGTTTGGATTTGAAAAATCATAACTCTCTCATCCGGATTGATCTGGGGATGAACATGGCCTCGTTTTAAAGGTATTTTGACACACTTTTAGAGAAAAATATCATAAAATTCACCGAAAATTGTTTGGGATTTTAAAGTAATTTTACAATTTGCAACAGCCGTGCTACTAGTAGGGGACAAAGCAAAGCAGGGGATATCTCTCATTTTTTTATGTCTACGGGTCCAAACTCGAGTCATTGACATTTGAATGTCTATGGCTGAAGGGAAAGAGTGGCATGAGCATCACAAACTCATTTGCACAGCCTCGGAGTAGTTTGGGATAATAAAACAGCCCGTTAATCATACCACTCAAGGTTCTGACTTAAAAACACGGCACAAACATTTTAGGAATGAGTGCAAAGCCATTTTTGGTTGAAAATCAAAAGATTCAGGCTCATTTAACCAAGATTCTAGATCTGGGAAACTTAATTTTCCTAAAAATATTTTGCTAACTTTAGGGAAAATACTAAGTCCATGCTAATTCTAATTGGTTGAGGTTAACATGCTTGGCTGGGGGGTTTTGAAAATGAGTTTTTAACAGCCATCAAACATGCATTTTGACAAAGAGAAGACAACAAACATATAAGGGGATGGCACATAACATGAAGAAGGATGCTAACTTTATGAATGGTTTAGACAAAGAAAGTTTTATGCATTGTGACAATAAAATATTATGGATGCTAAAAATGACAATGATTCATGCAAGCTAATGTGTAAATGTGCATGGATTGTGTTAGGCTAATGATTCCTACATGGATTAAGGATAACAAGATGCATGGACATGATATAAAACGCATGAGCAAGATCCAACAAAATAATGAGGATGAAATGAGGCATTTTGTACATCAAAGGGCATTAAGGCATCCAAATCTTAAACTACCACAACCAAAAGCCACAATAATGCATGATAATCCTAAAAGGGTAATGGAAACATGGAAAGCTCACTAAAATGATGAAGATGCTAAAAAATAGAAAATGCAAGTGATAAAGTAGGAAGTTATTCCAACAAAACTTTAATTTTCAGCCAAATAGTTGGAGCAACAGGGATGGCTTGAATTTCCCTCTCTTCCTTTGTTGAATAAGCAAGAAAAAGAGAGAAATAATGAGGTTTTGGTTCTGGTATGGATGGGTGTGATTTTTAGAATGTGTAATGGTTGAAAGTAAGTGTTTTAGGGCTGCTTTTGGGTGGTGAGTAGAAAGCTACAAGATTTGGTTTTCTTTGATGTGTGAATGTGTTTTTGGAAGTGAAAATGAGTTGGAATCTAATATTTTTTCAGCTGAGATATAAGTGGCCTACTTATATCAGCGTTTTAGAGCCAATTTGGAAGTGCTTTTGGCTATTTCTCAAGGGGGACAAGGTAATGTCAGCATGGTTGCTATAGGGTGGCTGTAGGGAGCAACTTACTGCCAATGTGATGGGCATAGGTGGCTGGTTTAAATGCTGAAATGATTTTTTAGCAAATAGGGTAGCTGATGCTGATATTGGTTAACAAGTTAGGGAGTAAGGTGATCATGTGATATTGACCTTTTTTAATCCAATTTAGACTTCAAAAAAATTTTATGATTAATACAAAACTCTAAATTCGTAATCTGATATGTGTTTTAATCTTTCCTGATGCAAAAAAAATGAATTAAAATCGAGTTTTGGATCAATGGTGGATGAGTAAAAAATGCTCAGACCGTAAAAATGGCCTGCATGTATTGATACATTTGGTCCAAAAACCTTGATGGTATCGATACAATGAACATTGTATCGATACTATGAATCCTTTGTATCAATACTATGAACTATTGTATCGATACATGTTGAAATGTATCGATACATTTCTTTATAGAATGCATGTTTTGGCCTTGGCATGGCCTATTATCGATATATGAGGTCCTGTATCGATACAGAGGCTCATGTATCGATACATTTACATGTTGTATTGATACAAATAGGGATATTTCAAATTTTTGGATCGTTGGAGCATTTTATCGATATGTGAGAACCATGTATCGATACATTCAAGTAAAATTGTGAATTTTCTCATATCTTTTGTCCTTAGACACCTTGAACTACGTCATTTGATGCCACAACTTTGCATTTACCTTTGGTATGATCCTTAGGCCTTCTTGACCTTTTCAAAATACTTTTTGAGCACTAGAGACGATACCCACGTGAAACATTACCTTTAATTTTATTTGAAACATTTTGAAAACATGAATGCAAATAATCATCATAAAGAAATCACGTTAGTGAGGCAATAAATGAAATAAGATAACATGAATCATTCAATGCAATAATAACGGAAAGGAATGGACTATTGGAATTTATCTCGCAATTGGCATCGATTATTTGGGAAAAATCGAATCGAAAATTCTTAAGACGCATGTGGGTTTCTTGATTAAATAAGGTTTGTTTGACATATTCAGGGAAGTCTGACAAGGAGAAAATTTTAATTGTAGTCGAAAGACAGGGTTAGAGTATCACTTAGAAAAATGGGGTTGGAGTATCCCCATAGATGAAAAATAATTTTGACAAAGGAAGTTTTTTTTAATGTTGACGATTTTGAAAAGTGGGGCTGGAGTATCCCTTTGGAAGGTTAGGGTTAGAGTGTCCGTAAAAGTGACACGTCTGACACTCTTTAGAGACATCGAGTTGGAAAACTCAAGTTAACAAAACTTTGTGATCTAGGAAATGTGTGAGCATTTTGACAACTTTTGGCAAAAGAAATTATTGTGAATGAGGATGGTAAAGATGTAAAATGTGTTTGTGCCTTGACACGAGCCTATGGGAGGTTAAAGCATGTTCTCAAGTCTGATCGGGGTGATATGGAGACATTTGAATGTCTCAAGATGAAATTTGGGAAAACAATAGTATCACGCTATCCTGCTTCCTGAATTTATTCTAAATTTGTTTAAAGGCTTTAGAGGGTCGACAAGATACCGTTAGAAAGGTAACTCGATGAGGGTTAACCTAAAAATATTCCCCTTATCCTAAAAAGTCATTTCTCGAGGGAACAAATTTTCAAGTTTGGACTGATTGAGTTGTTGGCAGAGCATATGAGGGACAAGGTATGTCAACATTTGAAAAATCAACCCATACTCATTTGGTATCAAAAAATTATGAGCAATACCTTTCTGAAAAGGAAATTTCATGAATCTTTTAGGAAAAATATTTAAAAATTTTGGAAAAATCATTTAGTGGGACTGAACAGCCCAACCAGAATACATGTTTGGATTCTAGAGGTTCTGAACAGTTTGGATTTGAAAAATCATAACTCTCTCATCCATACTAATCCAGGGATGAACAAGACCTCATTTTAAAGGTATTTTGACACACTTTCAGAGAAAAATATCATAAAATTTATCGAAAATTGTTTTGGATTTTAAAATGATTTTTCAACTTGCAATAGCCATGTTGCCAGCAGGGGACAAAGCAAAGCAGGAGATATCTCTCATTTTTTTATGTCTACGGGTCCAAACTTGAGCAGTTGACGCTCGAACGTTTATGACTAAAGGCAAAGAGTGGCATGAGTGTCACAAACTCATTTGCATGCCCCAGAGTAGTTTGGGACAATGAAATAGCCCGTTAATCATACCACTCAAGGTTTTGACTCAAAAACAATGCACAAACATTTTGGGAATGAGTGCAAATCCATTTTTGTTAGAAAATCAGATGATTCGAGCTTGTTTAACCAAGATTCCAGATCTGGGAAACTTAATTTTCCTGAAGATATTTTGCTAACTTTAGGGAAAATGCTAAGTCCATGCTAATCCCCATTGGTTGAGGTTAACATGCTTGGCTTAGGGGGTTTTTAAAAATTAGTTCTTAACAGCTATCAAACATGCATTTTGACAAGGAGAAGACAACAAACATACAAGGGGATGGCACATAACATGAAGGAGGATGCTAACTTTACGAATGATTTAGACGAAGAAAGCATTATGCATTATGACAAGAAAATATTATGGATGCTAAAAATGACAATGATTCATGCAAGCTAATGTGTAAATGTGCTTGAAATGTGTTAGGCTAATGATTCATACATGGATTAAGGATAACAAGATGCATGAATAAGAGGTATCAAACTAATGAGGATGAAATGAGGCATTTTGCACATCAAAGGGGCATTAAGGCATCCAAATCTTAAACTACCACAACCAAAAGCCACAATAATGCATGATAATCCTAAGAAGGTAATGGAAACATGGAGAGCTCACTAAAATGATAAAGATGCTGAAAATCAAAAAATGCAACTGATAAAGTAGGAAGCTATACTAATAAAACTTCAATTTTTAGCCAAACAGTTGGAGCAGCAGGATGGCTTGAATTTCCCCCTCTTACTTGTTGTTAATAAGCAAGAAAAAGAAAGAAACAATGAGGTTTTGGTTCTAGTATGGATGAGGGTGATTTTCAAAATGTGTAGTGGTTGAAAGTGAGTGTTTTGGGGCTATTTTTGGGTGGTGAGTGGAAAGCTACGGCATTTGGTTTTCTTTGATGTGTGAATGTGTTTTTGGAAGTGAAAATGAGCTGGAACCTAACCTTTTTTCAGCTGAGATATAAGTGGCCTACTTATACCATCATTTTAGAGCCAATTTGGAGGTGCTTTGGGCCATTTCTCAAGGGGGACAAGGTGATGTCAGCATGGTGGCTATATGGTGGCTATAAAGACCAACTTGCTACCAATGTGATGGGCATAGGGTGGCTGGTTTAAATGCTGAAATAATTTTTAGCAAATAGGGTGGCTGATGGTGATATTGGTTAACAAGCTATGGAGTAGGGTGATCATGTGATATTGACCTTTTTTTATCCAATTTAGACTTTAAAAAATGTTATGATTAATTCAAAAGTCTAAATTTGTAATCTGATATGTGTTTTAATTTTTCTTGATGCGAAGAAATGAGTAAAAATCGAGTTTTGGATCAATAGTGAATGAGTCAAAAATGCTCGGACCTTGAAAATAGCCTGCATTTATCGATACATTGCATAATGTATCGATACATTTAGTTCAAAAACCTTGATGGTGTCGATGCAATGAACATTGTATCGATACAACGATCATTGTATCGATACTATGAACCTTTGTATCAATATTATGAACCACTGTATCGATAGATGTTGGTATGTATCGATACATTTCTTTACAGAATGCATGTTTTGGTCTTAGCATGGCCTAATATCGATACATGAGGTCCTGTATCAATACAGAGGCTCGTGTATCGATTCATCTACATGTTGTATCGATACAAATGGGAACATTTCAAATTTTTGGATTGTTAGAGCATTGTATTAATACGTGAGAACCATGTATCGATACATTCAAGTAAAATTATGAATTTTCTCATATCTTTTATTCCTAGACACCTTGAACTATGTCATTTGATGCCACATCTTTGCATTTACCTTTGATATGATCCCTAGGCCTTCTTGACCACCTCAAAATAGCGTCACCCATCGATCATCGCCCCTTCTCACTTCCGTGCTCCAGATTGCTAAAAATCAGCCCAGACAAAATAAGGTGTTTACACATTGTAACATGTGTCATACGACAAGTAGTGCCTTTATATTCCTCAAAGTTCAGAGCCTTGAACCTTGGTGGGATTACAATATCAGGCACAAGACAAAGCCCGCAGCATTATGGATCCAAAAAAAATCCATTCCTTCCATAGCTCGAAGCCTTTTTTCTAGAAGTCTTATTTTTTGGGACCTAAAATCCTTATTTGCTTCTTTTCCATTAAATTTGAATTTCCTTTAGTCCTCTGGGTCATCTAAATTAAGAACTTGTTTTATGTTATTTGGCCTTGGACCCATCATAGAAGTAGTAGCTTTTAGCATTTTAGTATATGCAGTAGGGATTTCTTCACTAACCAACTTGTACATAAGATTTTGGTTTTTCTTTTTCCTCGAGTTTTCGTCTATTTTCCCTTTCCCCTTATTAGTTTCTTTCATCATATCCATCAATTAAGCTAGTTGCTCTCTCATTTCTTCTTGGGTTTTCTCCATTCTCTCAATCTTGTTAGATTGTTCTTCAGCCATGATTCACACTCATGATCGAGTACCATAATGATGTGAAGCAGATTGCTCTGTGAATTTCAGTTGACGAGCTATCCTTAAACCTTTCTCTTACCAAACTATTGAAAAGTTAGGGTATCATGCATCTAAGGCAGTTATCACATAGTTATTAATATGAATGCATGAATGAGTTATGCAAAAAAAGAATATTTCCCACATAACAGTTATTGATAAAAAATAAACTTTATTATTATTCTAAAAAATGTTTTAAATAAGATCCATGCAAATAAAGCCTCATATCTATGGCCTCCAAACAAACTTCATTATCTGCCTATAATGATTTTGAGCCTCTTCTAAGATTTCAAATAATTTTTAGCCTTAAGGTTGGAATGGATGCACACTCGCTTTCAACTCATTGATTTGATCATGCATTTCTTCCACTTTCCGGGTGCCAATGCAAATATGGTCAAATAAAGGCCTAAGATGTAGTTCTCTTCTTGGGCTCATGTCTTGGGCTTGTTCATATTTTTGTTTTTAACTTTTTAAGTTTAAGAGTCAACTTTTGACACCTTTCCTCCCATCTCATACGTTTTATGCGTGCTTTATTATTTTCCACCTATACATGCTCAAGCTTCAAGGTTTTCTGAGTAACCACATCATCAAGTTATTTAAACGCAGTCTTTCACATGCCACAATATTGGTTCAGCTTTTGAATCTTTTTATTTTGCTTAGATCGACTTTCTTCCAACTTCCTGATCTTCTCTCGTAAGTTTTTGTTTTCTTATTCTAGCTCATCTTTCTCTTCTAGCAAGTTTCTATTAGCCAGTTCTATCTTTATCATAGGGTCAAGAGGCATAACTTGGACCGAATGACTGACTTTGTCTTCAGGAGGTAACACTTTGTCCTTTGCTCATTTCATATGTAATATTAAATATTTACGGGAGGTATTATTCATGAATTTTCCTCACTCCACTTGAATTATTTTCTTCCAAGCTTTGATGACACCTTCTTTCTTTCCTAATACCTTTTTATCTGTGTAAGCAAAGTCCATCTGATTAAGCCTATGAGTCAATGGGATAAATTGCTTATAGCTTGCTTGCCTTCGAACCATAGTTGGTGTATGACTGATAACTCCCTAAAAACTTGGAAGTGGAACCCAAGGCCAATCTCCACACTGCAATAAAGTTTGATCATGACACATCCAAAAAGCCTTCCATATCATATCTCGACTTGTTAACCTTCTAAAAATCTACCCATTCAATTTTTGCTTTAGGTTTCGACCAATTGCTGTCACGAAAATCCTTGGTAGAACATTAGTAGTGAAAAATGTTCTATGCAATCTACTTTTCTTACACTTGAAATGGCTATCATCCAAATGTGTAATAATTATGCACATCCATTAAATCGTCCTTCCCTATTTTTTCTGTAGTGATTTAAAAACCTGATTATTTTTGCTAAAATAGTTGGTGCTGCATTTATTTGGTGTTTGACGTGATCAATGAAGTCTAACATTGTAATCTCCACCTAACCCAAAACCTTGCGAAATATGACCATTCCTTATATAGCCAAAGGCATCATGCTCATGACATTATCCTCTTTGGGATTTTTGGTGATATAATCTTGAAGTAAACTCCAAGGAATGTAAGTACTTCCTCTCTTTTATTTTTTAATGACCTCTATTTTATTAATCCCTATCATTTCAACAAGCTTCTGATGGTAACCTGTCTTGTTCTTCTGAAATATCTTTTATGGTTTGGAGTTTGAAAGTGTAACAATTTTGAATATTCCTTAATAGTTAGGACCATATCTACCTCGTTGAATACAAAGCACTTGTACAAAAGATCCCAAAATTTAACTATGGCCCTTGTCAAATTATTGTCCACTTTGATCGAAAAAAGTAATGCTATCTTCTCACATTTTACCCGAAAAGCTTCTTGCTTAGATAAACTCCATGATCCCCAAATGTTCATTAAATCAATTAGGCCATTTTGTGCAAGATTGAGATGGACTTTCTTTGAGAGAGATGAGGCATATCCTACTAATGAACAATCACCTTCTACTAGCTAAGTCACTTATGATCTAGCCTTCAAATCATCTAAGGACTCATACTTGGCAAATTCAGACTTTGGTAGGCTTGCCATGGATGTTACTTGAAAGTTCCTCTTTTACAAAAAATAGTTATGTATCAATATATTCCAAAGATGTCATGATGATGTGAGTGCATGAAAAGGAAAAAAAAAGTATAGTAAAATGGTTAGAAAAATATAAAAATAATAATAAAAGCATAAGCATAAGCATAAAAAATATACATCTTGAAAAATAAGAGATATATTCCTTTATGTGTCATATCTTGGGTTATTTCTATACAAAGGGGTTGGCATGGCTCTATCCTAAATTAAGTGTTATTTAGATGTTGGTTTAAGATATTTAACGAGTCTAAAAAGGTCCCCAAATTGTTCCTTGCATCACCCATGAAGGATAAGCAAGGCACCCCGATCCTCACCCATTATAGGCTTCAATTGAAAAGGGTTCAATTTAAGTGGGAGTATTTCCCTAGCCATTGCAGAGGTTATTACCTCATGAAAGCTTTGGTATTCTACACACTGATAGTGTTTTGCTAGCCCATACGGAGGTTGACACCTCATGAGAGCGTAGTTAGTTTACCCTTTCCTAAAAGGATGAGCTTAGGTTTAGGGTTTTATGATATGATTTTTGTAATGTGTGTGAAGGAACAATTCAAACCCTAAAACATTTTCATGTGTATTGAAGTAAAGAACAAACATTAGCAAAACAACAATGTAATAAAAATTAACAAAGAAACATAAACAAGTGATCATTTTCAAACCAACTATGATGACCTATAGTATCATAAGGCTAACTATGGTTTGACTCTCTAACATCCCCAGTGGAGTCACCACGCTATCACAACGTGCCAGATACGAATTCGACCGCTAGACATAAAAGGTGAGAGTCACCACTAATCTTTTTTAAAGGTATGATTAGATTACCTATATAAATCTATTCTTTTTAAGGTTATCCTAAGCTTGACTAAGGCACCCTAAAGGAATAGGTTTTGGTCTACGTTCAGAACTAGATTCGGGAGTTCGGTTATATGTGGGGAAGGATCGGTACCCCCACAACGCCTGTCACAAAGATAGTAATTAGTTAGCATAATGTTGAACTAAAGGTCTTATGGTTTAAAAGGTCTTGATGTATAATCTGAATATTGAAAATATTATCTAAGGAATTCTCCATTATAATGGTGGAATGCTCGAGAAAAATTTTCTCACTTCAAGAGTTTTTAAGGAAATCCATTTGCTTCCTTAAATTAACTCCATTGTTGGATTCCTTTTAATATTTTATGAAAAATAAAAAAATCTAAATTTTATCTAAAAATTTAATTTATTTATTTTAATCAAAAATTAAATATTAAAAATATTTTTTAAGAAATTCTCCATCATGCTAGTGGAATTCTAAGAAATATTTTCTCACCTAAAGAGTGTTCAAAGAAATCCATTTGCTCTCTTGAAGTGACTTCGTCGTCGGATTTATTTTAGTATTTTATGTAGAGAAATAAAAAATTTTCAATTTTTATCCTATTTAATTAAATTTTTTATTTATAAAAATTAACTAAGACCTTTGTATTAAAAATTATCAACTAAACTCTCCATCGTGTTGATGGAATTTAATCAAAATTTTCTCACCTAGGAAACTCTTAGAAGTCAACCATTTGTGACTTATTCGAGTTCCATCATTAGAAATATCCTAATTAATTTTAGTTAAGATAAATTATTTTTAAAATGTGAATAAACTATTATATGAATTTTTTATTACTCATTGATATAAGTATATATGTGTAATTTAATTATAAATGATTAAAAAATAATTAAATGAACAAGAAATATAAACAATAAATAAGGAAATAAATAAATAATTGGTGGATATAAATTTATAAAAATATACGCGTATAAGTAAAAATAAAGTTTAAAGAATACTAAAATAATTACACAAAATTGTTCACAAAAAAATGTAATAAGAATATTTTTCTTAAATATATATATATATATTTGAAAAAATAATATTTATAATAAGGAAAGAAATCAATCAATACTTTAAGTTTAAGACCCACGTTAGTAATCAAGGATCAAAGTTAGGTCCCTTTTATTTTACAGCCTTTTATTTTATATTTTTTACTTTTATCATGAAGAAAAAAATGCTCTCAACCTATTTAATCTTGTAAAACATATTTTGAATAACTATTTTGGTCGAAAACTTCATTCAATGACTATAAACTTTTAACTTTCCAATTATTTTTATTAAAAACTATGATAAAATTTTTTATAAAACTAAGAATATTAAAAATAGTTTTGATGTTGCAAACAATAAGAAAATAAAGTCAAAGAAACACTAAAATATTTACCTAGAGAAAAGCAAATCTTTCTTTCCAAATCCAAGCTTCTCATAACAATCTACCTAATAATTTTTTCTTTTCTCTCTTTTTTGCGTTTTTTTTGTTTGTCATTTCTTTGTCCTAATCAAAATTCTTGGTTTTTATTTATAGGGGAGATTAGTGGACCGAGCATTAATGATGGAATCAAAAACCCTAATTCCCTTTCCAAAATTTAGAATTCAAATCCCATAATTTTAGCTATGTTAACTCAAATTTTATAGATTTTTGGCAATTTAATTTTAATGATATTTGACCAATCTTTGTCTAAATTCAATCTTAATAGATTTAGTCTTAGAATTAGAAATTTGTAATTTTAACTTTCTTTTCTTTTTTTTCTTAAATAAAGATAAAAATTTCCCAAGGAATATGGGCTTTTTAAATATTGGATTATGGAACCCAAACCTAAAATCGGGTCTTTACAATAGTAGCATCATTAAAGGCTTCAGAACCTACAATCCACTTATAGGCAAGGTGATTACAAGTAGAAATGTGAAGTTCAATAAACATGCAGCATGGAACTGGGAAAAATCTAGAGTTGAATTTGTTGAGCAAACTATAGTGGATTTGAACTATCAACAACAAGAAGAGTTCATGTTTGATGATGAATCTACTAACCATGATCTAGTAAGAGGAACTTAACCACTTACTGACATATACGAAAGTTCAAATATTGCTATTCTTGAACTTGTAAACTTTGATTTAGCCTTCAAATTTCAAAGTAGAGAAATCCTATGAAGGAAAAGATTTAAATAACTGAAAAAAATCAAACTTGGGTGCTAATAGAGAAACCTAGCAAAAAAAACATTGTTGGAGTCAAATGGATTTTGAGAACCAAGTATAACGTAGATGGTTCTATCCACCATCTTAAACCTAAACTAGTTACTAAGGCTACTCTTAACGTTTTGGTATTGATTATTCATAAACTTTTGCTCCTGTTGCAATGTTGGACATCATAAGACTGTTATTAACTTTAACAATGCAGAAAAGTTGGAAAATATTCTAACTTGATATGAAATTTACTTAATGTAGATCCTCAAGAGGAGATCTACATTAAGCAACCTAAAGGTTGTATTGCAAAAAGGAATAAAGAAAAGGTTTATTTACTAAGGAAAGCCTTTGTATGGATTGAAACAAGCTTCAAGAACTTGGTATTCTAGAATTAATGATCATTTATTGTCTGGGATTTAAGATATGTCTTAGTGAGGCTACATTGTATGCCAAGGTTATTGACAAAAATGATTTAATGGTTGTCTTTTTATATGTTGATGACTTATTTATGATAGAGAGCAGTTATGAATTAGTGCAACAATCCAAAGATTAAATGATGAAGGTTTTTGAAATGACAGATTTAGGAGAGATATCCTACTTTCTTGGAATAGATATTTTACAATCTCAACAAGGAATTTTCATTTCTTAGTAAAATTATTCCAAACAAGTGCCAAATAAATTCAATATGGAAAATTGCAAACCTGTTTAAACTTTATTGGCTAAGATAGTTTTGAGATGCATTAAGGGAACAATTAATTTTGGTGTTTTATTTCAAAAATCAGCTAAAGTGAAATTGTTGGGATATGCAGATAGTTATTAGGAAAGATCTTGTAATCATATAAAAAGCTTTTTAGGCTATTTGTTTACACATTGTTCAAGTACATTTGATTAGAACTCAAAAAAGTAAGAAATAGTGGCTTAGTCAACTACAGAAGCTAAGAATATCATAATAGCAGCCACCGTGAATCAAACAATTTGGCTTAGGAAATTTTTGAAAGATTTAGGCCTAACTCAGAATGAAACAATTGAGATAAAGCGTGATAATTAGTTAGCTGTGGCAATGGCTTTCATTGAAGAACCAAGCACATAAAAATTAAGTACAATTTTATTCAAAAAGCGAAAACAAAAAATAAAGTGAAGTTGGTCTATTGTAGCTTATAAGATCAGCTTGCAGATATTCTAACCAAAGCCCTACCCATGGAGAGGTTTAAATCATTAAGAAAAATTCTTGGTGTTGAGTGCAGTGGCATTGTTCCTCAATACATTAATTAATTTTACTATTGATTATTGTTTTCAGTTTGGATGTTTTTGTCATATTTGACAACTCTTTATGATTTAACCAGTCTTTAAATTTGATTAAGCTTAGTAATTTAACTAGTCATGAAGCTTATCTTTATGATATGACTAGTCATAATCTTTATGCTTAACTAGTTTCCATGATATGATCTTTGTAGTTGACAAGTCATAAGCTTTAATAACCTTTTGTCGTTTAGTGATTTTGTCATGTAGTAACTACTATATATATGAGTAATAGTTTAAGCTCACAACAACAAAAGCTATTCAGTACCAGCTTGTTTTCTTTTATTCTTTCTTTAGCTTTTCTTTTCCATTTTCATTTATAGCTTTTTTCTTTCCCAATTTCATCTTTAGTTTTTTCTTTCTACAATTGCATCATAGACATTAAAAGAATGTTGGGAAAAATTATGCTAATATCACTTTAAGACATGGATGTATGGGTAAGTTGAATCAAAACTAAGATAGATCCAGTGGTTGAACTAGTAAGGGAACTTGGATTGCATGTTATGGCATCCATACTTGAAACTTAATTACTTTCAAAATGATGCTAAAAAATAGGGCAACTTTATTGGGATGATCAGGTAATCATTGAAGTATTAATCACTCTTAAGAGAAAACATATAGATTATTAGAAGGAAATGGAAAAGATTGACAATGTAATTACCTTACAAGTGGAAAATTTTGAGTTTTTTATTAGAGTTTCTCTTATTGAACTAGTTGTATGCCAGCTTTCTCTTATTGTTGTAAGAATAAAAATAATCTATCATCCCATAATATTGGATCAAGCATGAATTTTAGATGTAATGGACTCATTAATTTGAGGGATATTCTAAGATCTAGATTTTTGGAAGAGAAAGAGGTAACCCTAAAATACTGAGTTTCAAAAATAAATACGAAACTAATTCTAAAAGACATAGCTTTTGACAAAACCTACGACACTAATCCTAGAAGACTCGATTTTGATGAAAAGTACAAAACTAATCCTCAAAAAACTTCACTTTTATGGCCTTATTTGCCTATCTCATCATGAAAGTGCTAATAGTTTCTTAAGGACTCGATAATATTGCAAAATGACAAAAAATACCCCTTAAATTCATGTTTGACATAAAGGTGCTATGTGACCCTAGAGGACTCTAATTTAATTGAAAATGATCGAATTACCCTTAATGTGTAATTTCATGCTTAAAATGACCTAAATAGCCCTAACATGATGGACATCGATAAAATGTCCCTAGAAATTGGTAAATTGCTAAATGGTCCCTACATGATTTGAATATGCATGAAATGGCCTAAATGTGTTTGAAAATTATGGGAAAATTGCTAAGCAACCCTTATAGGTTTGGATAAGTTAAAAAGTAATCCAAAATGCATGAAATAAAATATGGAAAATTGCAAATAAATCCCTAGACATTTGGCCAAACCTATTATGACCCTAAAAATTTAAGAAAATTGCACAATGGCCCCCTCATTCAACCAAGCTTGAAAATGACCCAAATGCATATGAAAATTATGGGAAATTAGAAATTGCCCCCTAAAAGTTCAAACAACACTAAAATAACCCATAATCTTTAAAAACAAAATTAAGGGAAAATTACAAAATCTCCCCTTGAGTATTCAGCCAACCAAAAATATACCTACAAAAATATTTTCTACCAAAATTAAATTCATGCATGACTTGAAACATTAATTTCTTGTCATCAAATAATCTTTTATGGACCAAAAATACTTAACACAATAACATCCACATCCAATTCAACATAAGAATATAGACATCAAGAATCAAATTGAAATGAACATATAGCACAAAATGGATAAAATGATGCATGCAAGATATCAAATATCATGAACTATAAACCTTATGGATTCAACACTTAGAATAAAGATGTGTTAAAATGAATTTTTGTCCAAAACTGAGTTTTGTAGAATTTAATACTAAAACTTAGTAAAAAAAAAAGATCATTACTCTAAAGTTTGGCATCCATATTTGTTGTTTACACCATTAGCACAAACTCACCTAAATTAAATTAGGATTATGAAGCTCCTAAAGATAAGGAAAAATGGAAATGGAAAAAAGTAGAAAAAAAGCCAAATTTTGAATGACTATACGTAAAAAAACTTTGAAAACATTTTTCTTTCAATTTCCTTTCACCGTATGGCTAAGAAAGTTTATTAAGGGATGTCCCTTATATAAATGAAGGCATTCAGCCAAGGACTAAATACCTTAGCCAAATGCTTTTTTTTTCTTCATTTTTTTATTTTGTTTATTATTTTTAATTAGCCTAAACCATTAGGCTATTTGGTCGCAAAATTTCATGGTGCATCAAGGACACATGCATCATAGGTGGAAATAGGTTAAATGTGTATGAGACACATGTATCTA
>JAQSVH010076397.1:0-32700 GCA_029448705.1 Adansonia digitata | reverse complement strand
AAAAGCTACAAACAAAGGCCAAGCATTCAGTACAAGCTTGCAAAGTTAAAGCCAGAAGAAAATTGCATAATCCACCCGTGATCACAAAAAAAAAAAAAAAAAAAAAAGCATCACAACAGATTCAGACTTAGATCAACAAAATCAAATTAATAAACATCTAAGTTCATCAATTTGTCAAAAATAATATGTTATAACTTGTCAAATATGGATTTAGCATGTTAAACTTAATTTATATAGTTGTCAATAATTATTTTTATTTAGGTATAATTAGTTACTTATATAATCCATACCTTTCAATAATAATCTTGAGCTTGACCAAGGCGACTAAAAGGGATAATCTTACTTATCAAAACAAGGTTTGAGAGTTCAATTATATTTGCAGAAGGATTGGCATTTCCAAAATGCCTATATAGAGAGAGAGTAGTATGTAATTAGTTTTATATTATCCTGAGTTAGTTTTAATTAATTAGTCTTAACTAATTTTTACTAATCTAATCCTAAATTAATTAATAATAAAAAATTAATAATGAATTGACTATTGGTATCAGCTCTGAAAAAAAAATAAACAACAAATTATATTAGTAATCATATAAATGTAAACATTATCATGGACTTCAGCCCCCCTCCCCAAAATGCAATTCCTGGTCAGAGACCCGCGCACTTCTGGAAAAGAAAATTTTGACTCAGTTTTTTAACCTTTCTTGAAATTTTTTGCTCTATCTGCCAGTCTGACACAAAATTTCAACATTTGTCAGATTTGTCATTCGAAAGTTGGTGTTGGAAAGACATGGATAGTCCAAATTTAAGAGTTCTGGAAACACGAAGCCAGGAAACTCAAATTTTACCAAAAACCAGAATCGAAAACCCAAATCTTGTAGAAAAACCAAAAAGAAATCCCAACACTTTCTCTATTGTATGATCTAAACAAAAATTTCAATGTAGACAAAAACTAAAACAAAAAATAAATAAATAAAAATATCTCTCTCTTTGTGTTACTTTATTCGTGTAATTTTGTGCTGTGTGTTGAAAAGCTGAACTTAGGCTGCTTCTTGTGGGGAGAAATTATTAGAGTTCTAGGTTAAGCTGGTTAGGTGTTCTTGTTGGAATCAATGTATATTTTCAACTTAATCCCAATTTTTTTTTCTTTTCATATTAATCTTAAAATTTCATGTTCTAAGCTTAATCCAAATAGCTTTATTCCCATCCAACTTATTCCTTTTTCCTTTTGAATTTTCATTTTTTTATTTTTTTTGTGTTTTTCTGATTTTTTTTGGATTTTCTTGAAATGAAAATAAAAAATTAAAACTAACTAAATTTGAAACTAAAAATAAAGTCAAAATTTAAATCTAAACAAAAAAAGTATCTACATCATGAATTTACAACCAAAAATTAACAGAACAAACATAAATACAAATTAATCAAATTATTCGGCACAAATAATTTTTAGTAGAACTTGATATTCAACCTACTTGATTTATCTAATCACCTTTAAAAAGCTACATCCATTAGGTTTTCGATTTAAATCCAATATCTATAACCCTTTTATCTTAAGCTATAACCTCTCTTATACTAAATTTTTTTTTTTTTGGGATATAACTAAATGGAAATAAAATCACCCCTAAAACCTGATTAAAGGAGGAAACACGGCACCTTTAGATGGATAGACAAAAATGTAAAACAACAATTCCAAAGGAAAAACAGTGCAATCACATACCTCAAAACACTAGGCGAAAGGAGACCAACTTGAAAAAAGAGAGAACATTCAAGTAAGAAAACTTTTTATGTATGCAAGCAAAAGAAGTCACAAATGCAAGTAGTGGGCACCGCTAATAAATTGATTTATTCATCTCACTTTTCCGTGGGCATTCAACAGCTTATTTTAGACATAGGTACTCGATACCGTTGGGAGAATTCTAAAAAAAAAAAAAAAACAGACAATTATTAAAAAATTGATGTGAAAAAATTAATTTAAAAAAATAATTATTAAAATTATTTATAAAAAAATATGATTATCTTTTCACGCAAAAAGAGACTAACCTGAAAAAAGAAAGACAAGAACAAATTTTTATTTATGCAGGTAAAAGTAGTCATAAATGCAAGTAGTGGTCACCACTAATCAATTGATTTATTCATCTCACTTTTCCCATGGGCATTCAATAATTTTAGACATCTTTGTAGCATAGATGCTCAATACCTGTTGGAGAATTAAAAAAATAGATTAATAATTATTAAAAAAAAGTAAAATAAAAAATAATTTTTTAAAAAAATAATAACTATTAGAATTATTTATAAATAAGTTATAATTACCCTTTTATCTCTAATTTAATTCTTTTCTCTGGCTTTAATTGACCTTCCCCATATATATGAGTTATGTATAAATATATAAATTATTTATATATTAAAAATAATATTTACAAATAATAAATATTAAAAGATATTTTTTATTTAATCCTAAGTTACTACTTCAAAATAATAAAAAATAAAAATATATTTTATATTAAATCCTGAATTACTATTTAAAAACTAATAAAAATAAAAATATTTTATATTAAATCTTGAATTACTATTTAAAAATAATAAAAATTAAAAAAATTTATTAAATCTTGAATTAATATATATTATATATGTTATATATTATATATGTTATAACATATATAATATATTATAATATTATATTTGTGGGGGTCAGTTCTCTTCGTAAGGGAACTGACCCCCTTACATATTATATATAATATATATATAATTAAACGTATTATATATAAATTATATATATTAAAAATACTATATTTTATCTCGAATTATATTAAATATTAAATTAATATAAAAATAATAAAAATTAAAAAAATATTTAATATTAAATCACAATTGTTTTTAAAAAATAAAAAATAAATTTTTTTTATATTAAATTATATATTGTTATATATTATATGTAATATATAATATATATTATATATAAAGTATAAAAAATATTTTATATAATATATATTACATACATGTCGGGGGATAGATTCCCTTGTAAGGGAACAGACTCTCCCCTCACCCCACATATATATAATATATATTGTATATATATAATATATATAATATGCATAATGCATATTATATATAATATATTATAATATATAATAAATTTTGAATTATATTAAATAGTGAATTAATATAAAAATAATAAAAATATTTTATATTAAATTTTTAAAAGCTAGTTAAAAACTATTAAAAATTAAAAAAATATTTAATATTAAATTTAAATTATTTTTAAAAAATTAAAAATAAAATAATATTATATAATACATATATAATATAACTTACCATATTATAAATATAATATAATAGTATATTATATAATCTATGTTATATAATAAAACTAAAGAATATTTTACATTAAATTTTGAATTACTATATAAAAATTATAAAAATTTAAAAAATATTTTATATTAAATCTTAGATTATTATATAAAAATAAAAAATAAAAAAAAATATTCATATTAAAACTCAAATTATTTTTGAAAAAAATTAAAAACAATATATATTTTATATAAATTATATTAACATATATTATATAAGAAAAAATAAAATTTTATATAAATTCTTGAATTACTATTTAAAAATAATAAAAAATATTTTATATCAAATTCTGAAATACTATTTAAAAAATGATTTAAATCCTAAATTATTATATAAAAATAAAAAAATTTATATTAAATCTTGAATTGCTATATAAAAAATAATAACTAAATATATGGATAATTGTAATTAAATGTAGGGATAAGTACAACTAAATGTATGAAAGACTATAACTAGATGTACAGATGACCAGAAATTAACATATAGAACCCTAAAACCAAATCTATGCTAAACTCTACAGCCATTAACCATATTCAAATTTCAGATACAATTGTTCTCATGGGTTGGACCTTAGATATGACAAATCACGTAAGATTTACATCTGGTAATAACTTAATGTACATTTAACCATAACACACATTTAGTGGTATAAGCATACCTTTATGCAGTTACGCAGTAGATATGTGTAGAAAACATTAAAAGTCAACTGTGTGTAACCTTAAGTAAATGTACAGGTGATAATAAATGAATATGGGACTCACAATAACTAAAGATACAGATGAGTATAACTAAATATATAAATAACTATAATTATATATACATATGACAAAAAATGAGTGTCCAGGAACCTAAAATCTAATCCACGCTAAACCGTATAACCAAGAACCGTATCAAAATGTCAAAGAGCAATCATGCACATTAGTTGGATACTAGATATGACAATCATATAGGACGCACATAAGCTAATAAGTTAATGTACATTTGACAATAACATACATTAGGTGGTATGTGTATAACGGAATGTGTTATGCGTTACATGCATATAAGAGATTAAAAATCAAATGTTAGTACCCATAAGTAAATGAATGTAGAATCACCATAATTCATTGTACAAATGAGATTAACTAAATGTACGAATAATTATAACTAAATGTATAGATAACTAGAAATAAATGTACAAGACCCTAAGAGCTAAAGTGAATTTCATCCTAAATCAAATATTATTACATTTGATAGCCCATCAAAATTTCTAGAAGTACCAAGTAAAAGATTTAAGGAAATGTATGGTGTCATTAGATCAAATTCCCAACTACGATGAATTTTATAAATTTTAACCTTTTTTTCTCTAGTTTTCTTTGATCAGCATCCATGAGCTCATATAGATAGACTATGGTATAATTCCAAAAGTCAGAGATTCTTGTTTATAGGGTAAGAAGATGAAAGAAGCAATGTTTAGAGAGGAAGACAATTTGTTGAATTGAATTGGATTGACTGATTTCATTCACTACCAGAGGGGTATATATATTAGTGCACTAGGTGACTTACTACATAACCCTATTAAAGACCTATAGATATACCATAATTAATCCTTTACATGTTCCTAACTTATACATGAATTACATTTAACTGATGTATTTCCCCAATCCATGTACATACATATCCAATACAACACTTGAACTTAGATACTCTAGAAACATTAAATCATTATTTTCAAGACTCCCCCTTTATTTGATATTTATACTATTTCAGGGCAAGGATGTAACCTTTGAAAATCTTCAAACTTGAAAGGCTTTTTAAAGATATCTACAACTTGATCTTGAGTCTTCACATACTTAAGCTCTATATCCTTTTTTGGAATGTAATTTCTGATTAAACGATACCTTGTATCAATGTGTTTAATTTGATCATGGAATAACGAGTTCTTTACAAGAGCTTGGGCTGATTTATTAAAGCAAATTCTTGTAGCCTCTTTTTGAAGCAAGTGAAGCTTCTTGAATAATTTTCTAAGCCAAAGCATGTAGCATGAAGTTGCTGCAGCATATTTAGATTCACAAGTTGATAGTGTAACAATAGATTACCTCTTGGAACTTCATGTGATAGCACAATCTCCTATGAAAAATACAAAACTAGTGGTTTTTTTTTCCTATCATTGATATCTTTGGTAAAATCACTATTATAAACACCCTATTTTGTCCAGCTATTATCCAAGGCATCAAGGGTCAGCATTCAGGCATCATCAGGGCCATTTGGATGAACATGGGTTTCTCATCCATCATTGTTAGCTAAGGTGAGGTGTCCAAGGATCCAAAGGTGCTTAAAATCCATATTTACATTAGTAAGTATCGATAAATAACCTTTAGGTATCGATACAAGGCCTCCATGTCATCAAAATCCAAAACCCACTGTTAATATCGATATAGGGGGCCTTGTATTGATACAATGTCTCTTACTATCAATATGTTAAGCTTTGTATCAATATAAAGTTGTGTCTAGCTAAAATCATGATTTTCGGCTTACCAGTATTGATATAAGGAGCGATGGTATCGATACAACATGCTTTGTATCAATACCATGTTTAATGTATTGATTCATTCTGGGTTTTTTGCCTAGTTGTATCAATACAAAACATATAGTATCTATACTCAAGGTTATTTTGCCTTGACATTGAAACATGAATTTAGCCATAATTTTGGCCATAAAAATCATTTAATCTCAAACATAACTTCCTAAAAATCATATGGATTTCATTTTTGGGCTTTAAGCATTGGATTATAACATTTTTGAATGGTCCATTAAGCTTATTACAAAGGTATTTCATACTATAATGTGGATTAATCAAGGGCAAGCCAGACTTTGCTCATTATATCAAATTATGCATAGTTTGTTTCTACTTTCAAGGATATACATTAAACAATGGAAGGCTGTTTGGTATGATGACTCACCCTATTATACACTCTAAATGCCCTAAATACCCAACCATTGCTAGGTTTTTGATGGTTGAAATTAAATCCTACATGAGATACATTATGTGCTCAACAATATGAGGAGGAGACACATTTTACATTAGCCACACTTTAAAAATTTTTTCATTCCCGTAGGTTTCCTTCAACCCCTCCAAAAACCCTCCATTACCTCTATTCTTTTTGTTAAAACTCCCTTCCATTGACATTACAACCATCAAGCTTATTCTTGACCACCTTTTTCTTACTAATTCAAAGTAAAAGAAGAAAATGAGCGATAAGTGCAAAGTCTTTACTACTCAACATCACCAACAAGTTTTCAAGTTTTTGGGGTATACTTCTTGTTTATTTATTTTATTACATTTTCATCATTGTAGTAAGTTTTAATATGCTAATCACAACCTTCTTTTAGGATTTTCATGCATCTTATGGCCTTAGTTGTGATAGACTTAGGATTTTTTATGCTTGGTTGACCCTTTGTATCATGTTTTCTTATATTTATGTGCTTGATTCATCTTGGAAACATGTTTCATGCTATCTTGAAAACTCTAGCAAGCTTTTCTTCTTTGTCTAAGCATGTTCACTCATTCCCAGGGCATGATTCTTGATGTCATTCATAAAACTAACATTTTCATGCACCTTTATACTCATCTTTTTGTATTTTTATCATCATTTTCATGTTTAAATGTCATTTTTTTATTTGTTTAAACATGCTTTCCATGTTTATCTCCATGAATGTCATATTTAATTCATCACGTGTTTGTTAAAATGCTTGTTTGATGCTTATCAAAAAATTTATCTTTTAAAACCTCCTAAGTTAAGGCCGTCTTAACTTCAATAAATAGAGATTAACATGGACTTAATATCTTCTTAGTCCTCCAATCTTAGGAAAAAATTAAACTCTCCATGTCTAGATTTGAGGTTAAATAAGGCTAAACATTATGATTTTTCAAAATAAAAAAAGTCTTTTAAATTGTCCCAACTTGTTGGTGCCTTGGTCTTGTTGTCTAAAGTCCTTTGCTAACGGTAATGGTTAATGGGCTATTCCATTATCCTAAACTACTCCAAGATTATGTCAACGAGCTTGTGAAGCCACTGTTACTGACCTTTCTCTTGTCATGGACATTCAAATATCTTTAACCCAAGTCTAGTTCTAGGAAACTTGAAAAATAAAAAATTTCCCTTATTGTATGTTGGCAACACTATGGTTATTATTTGAAAAATCATTTTCCAACCTTAAACAAATTTTCACAAATTTTTTGATATTTTTTCCTTAATGTCGCAACATACCCCGGAGTGGATCCTCGCGGATCTATGAGTGCGTACGACTTAAAATACTTTCCTGACTTGGAAATATCTTTTTGATCGAGACTTTTCTTTGGCGATGTGATGAGAACGAGAATGTATGGATTCTCGACCTGTGGTTTATGAAACTCAGAACATCGATCCCGTGGTCTACATAATGCAACGATTCACCTTTTGGGTTCAGGAGTTGGTTACGCGTGATAAGGTACGAACCTCTTCGCGACGCTTGAAATTAGTTCTTTACTAGCTATGTCTTATCTCGGTTTCAGTTTTTTCGATCTTAACTTTTCATTATTTTTATATAACCCCTTTTAATGCATGGATCTTATAGAAATAATCGAGGTTGTGATAAAAAAGATTTAATCTCATATACACCCTAGAGAGATGGGGAATATAGAGATTTTCAATAAAAATAACCTCTAGATTTTACTTTAAAAATGGAATATTCCATTTTAGGCACTGAAGAGATACCCATGCGGAACATTAGCTTTAATTTTATTTGAAAAGGTTTTGAAAATATGAATGCCCATAATCATCACAAAGGAATCGTGTTAGTAAGACAATTAATGAAGTAACCTAACATGGATCATTCAATGCAATGATAAAGAAAATGGGTGGACTATTGAAATTTATCTCGCTATTGGCATCGATTATCTAGGAATAACCGAATCGATAATTTTCAAGATGCATCTGGATTACTTAATTAAACAAGGTTTGTTCGACATATTCATTGAAGTTCAAGAAGGAGAAAAAAATTAATTTTAGTTAAAAGATAGGGTTGGAGTATCCCTTCAGAAAGAGAGGGTTGGAGTATCCCTGTGGATACAATTAATTTTGACAAAGGAAGATTTTTATTTTGATAATTTTAAAAAACGGGGTTGGAGTGTCCCCTCAAAAAGGTGGGGTTAGAGTATCCCCATGGATGACAAAACTTCATGATTCAGAAAATGCGTGAGCATTCGATGACTTTTGGCAAAAGGATTTATTGTGAATGAGGATGATAAAGATGTAAAATATGTTTGTGCCTTGATATGAGCTAGTGGGATGTTAAAGTATGTTCTTGAGCCTGATCGGGCTGATACGGAGACATTCGAATGTTTCGAGATGAAATTCGAGAAAATAACTTATTTTGACCATGACCAAAAACAGGGGACAACATCACACTATCATACTTCCCAAATTTATTCTAAATTGGTTTGAGGCATTTAGAGGGTGGAAAAGATACGGCTAGAAAGCTAACTCGACGAGGGTCGATCTAAAAATATTTTCAATGTCCTAAGAAGTCATTTTTTGAGGGAATAAATTTTCAAATTCGGATTGATTGTACTACTGGCAGAGTATATGAGGGACATAGAGTGTCAAAATTTGAAAAATCACCTCAACCTCATTTGGTATCGAAAAATTGCAAGCAATACCTTTTTGAAAAGGAATTTCATGAATCTTTTAGGAAAAATGTTTGAAAAATTTGCAAAAATCATTTAGTGGGCCTGAATGGCCTAACCAAAATACATGTTCAGATTTCAGGGATTCTGAACAGTTTAGGCTTCATAACTCTCTCATCCAGAATGATCTGGGGGTGAATAAGACATCATTTTAAAGATAATTTGACATGCTTTGAGAGAAAAATACCAAAAAATTCATGAAAAATCATTTAAGATTTTAAAGTGATTTTTTAGTTTTCAACAGTCATGTTGCCAACAGAGGACAAAGCAAAGCAGGGGATGTCTCTTATTTTTTTTATGTCTATGGGTCCAAACTCGATTCATTAACATTTGAATGTCTCTAACTGAAGGGAAAGAGTGGTATGAGCATCACAAGCTCATTTACCTAGCCCCAGAGTAGTTTGGGATGATGAAACAGCCTATTGATCATACCACTCAAGGTTTTAACTCAAACAAGGCACAAACATTTAGGGAATAGTTATAAGACCATTTTCATTTCAAAATCAGAAGATTTGAGCTTGTTTAACCAAGATTCCAAATCTGGAACTTAATTTTACCTATGATATTTTGCTAACTCTAAGGAAAATGCTAAGTCCATGCTAATCCTCATTGGTTGAGCTTAACATGCTAGGCTTAGGGGGTTTCGAAAATCAGTTTTTATCATCCATCAAACATGCATTTTGACAACAAACATATAAGGGGATGGCATACAACATATAGGGATGCTAATTTTACTAATGGCCTAGACAATGAAGGTGTTATGCACTTTGACAAGAAAATGTTATGAATGCTAAAAATGATAATGATTCATGCAAGTTAATGTGTAAATGTGCTTGAAGTGTGTTAGGCTAATGATTCATACATGGATTAAGGATAACAAGATGCATGGACATGGCATAAAATGCATGAGCATGAGATATCAAACTAATGAGGATGAAATGAGGCATTTTACACATAAAAGGGGCATAAAGCATCCAAATCTTAAACTATCACAACCAAAAAGCCATAATAATGCATGATAATCCTAAGAGGGTGATGGAAACATGGAGAGCTCACTAAAATGATGAAGATGCTAAAAAACAAAAAATGCAAGTGATAGAGCAAGAAGTTATACCAACAAACTTCAATTTTTGGCCAAATAGTTGGAGCTGCAGAGATGGCTTGAATTTTCCTCTTTTCCTTCTTGTAAATAAGCAAGAAAAAGAGAGAAACAATGAGGCTTTGGTTCTAGTATGGATAAGGGTGATTTTGGAATGTGTAATGGTTGAAAGTGAGTGTTTAGGGACTATTTTTGGGTGCTGAATGAAGAGCTACGGGATTTGGATTTCTTTGATATGTGAATGTGTTTTTGGAAGTGTAAAATGAGCTTGAATCTAACCTTTTTCTGCTAAGATAGAAGTGGTCCAATTTATACTAGCTTTTTTGAGCCAAATTGGAGGTGTTTTTGGCCATTTCTTAATAGGGACAAGGTGATGTCATCATGGTGGCTATAGGATGGCTATAGGGAGCAATTTGCTATCAATGTGATATGCATAGGGTGGCTGGTTTAAATGTTGAAATGATTTTCCAGCGACTAGGGTGACTGGCCAATAACTAAGGACGAGTAGGGTGATCAAATGACCTTAAACCTTTTGATCCAATTTAGACTTCAAAAAAATGTTATGATTAATTCAAAACTCTAAATTTGTAAATTGATATGTGTTTTAATCTTTTCTTATGCAAAGAAATAAGTTAAAATCGAGTTTTGGATCAATGGTGGATGAGTAAAAAATGCTCGGACTATGAAAATGGCCTGCATGTATCGATACATTATGCAATGTATGGATACATGCGGTCCAAAAACCTTGCTGGTATCGATACAATGAACACAATGATCATTGTATCGATACTATGAACCATTGTATCGATACTATTAACTACTATACCGATACACGTTGATATGTATCGATACATTCCTTTACAGAATGCATGTTTTGGTCCTAGCATGGTCTAGTATCGATACATAAGATCCTGTATCGATACAGAGGCTCATGTATCAATACATCTACATGTTGTATCGATACAAATGGGGACATTTCAAATTTTTGGCACGTTGGAGCATTGTATCGATAGATGAGAACTATGTATTGATACATTTAAGTAAAATTGTGAATTTTCTCATATCTTTTGTCCCCGGATACCTTGGGCTACATCATTTGATACCACATGCTCCAGATTACTACAAAGTAGCCCGGACAAAATAAGGTTTTTATACTTAAAGGTCATTAAATTAACTTTCCAATAGTATGTTGTTTGCCTTTGGATCACTCTGGATGAGGGAGTTACTATTTTTCAAATCAATGTTGTCTGGAACCCTTGTAATTAGTGATTTGCAGTTTGTTTAAACCATTTCAGTCTACAAGATGATAGTTTTATATTTCTTAAATATTTTTCTTGAAAATTTCATTAGATCCCCTTTCCAGAAAGTTATCATTTGATTTAATGATTTTGAATAAGTTTATAATGATTTTTCAAAGTTTGCTACACCACTTCCCTTGCATATGCTGCCAGTGGAGAATAAGTCCTGGATTCAAAATTATTTCCACCTAAAAAGTAATTTTTGGGATTCTTGGAATATTTTTATATTAATCCTCATTGAGTTATCTTTCCAATGGTACCTCGCTTGACCTCGAACTCGTTTGGATCAGCCTAAAATGAAATTAGAAAGAGGACTAGCATAAAGCTATCCCTTGTTTCAATATTTGTCATAATTAATTGATTTTATTAAAAATCCTCCTTTAAGGCATTTGAATGCCTCTAAGTGAGTCTGACCAACCGCAATTAAGTCTAAAAGTGTGCATCAACTTCTTTTAAGCTCGAATCAAGGCACAAGCATCTTTTCAAATCTAGTATATTTCTTTTTTTGTTAGTTTTTACATTTTTAATTCAAAAATTGCTGGTTTTGTCAAGAAATGTAAAAAATATCATTTTTTAGCAAAGAAATAGTCATTTTTTGTCAATTTAAATTTTCTAATCCCGTTTTTTCAAAAATTATCAAAAATCAAGTTTTCTTTCTCCTAGATTTTCTCTGGGCTTTTCAAAATTGAAACTTGGTTTCATGCCTCAATCAACTAATGGATCTATTTGTGTCTAAAGATTGTTAAATTGGTTATTTCTAGGTAATCGATGGCAATTACAAGATACATTTTGATCCTCCCTTCTCTTTCCTTTTTATGTGATTTATTTTATGCCATATTATCTCATCATTTCGTTTTAAAAACATGTTTCTCTTTGCTACATTTACTTCGCATTCATATTTTCAAATCATTTTTGAAGATCATGAAGGCAATGTTTTGTGTTAATATCCATCCAGTGCTCTATATGAAATATCTTATTTTAACAATCAAATTTGGAGCTCATTTTTTTTTTCAAAAAATCTCCATATTTTTTATTTCTTTGGGATGCATATGGGAGTAAAATTTTTCCTAAAAATTCTAATTTATTATTTTATACAAATTCATGCATAAGAGGGGGATTATATCGAAATAATGACAATTCAAATCAAGGAAACTAAAACTAAGTTAAAAAATAACTTAAGGTAAACTTGGCAATTCACGTATTAGTGTTATATTTATATATTTTGCTGTGTCATTGTGTTTAAGGTTATATCAATTTTGGTAAATTTATAATTATATTATATAGATTTTTAAAATGTATTCGTGTCATGTCTTATCATTTTTTTGACTTTAGGTGTGTCATATTCGTGTAATCGTGCCAAATATTGCTAGTTTTGCTAGAAGGCATTGATTTTGGCATTTGGGAGAGGTTGATACTTTCTTAGTTGTAACCAACTTTTGAACCCAATCAGTGAATCTCTAGACCACACAGACCATGAAATCGACATTTCGAGTTTTATAACTCAGAATATTGGTTTCAGTAGGCACTTGATTAAGCCTAGCCTAAATGATCGACAATGATCCAATCATTGGCCATTTCGTGATGACTATCCAAGGTTGTTGGACGAGCGATTCGTCCAGGTCAACTTCATGATCACAAGTTAAGAATCCATACTTTCTTGCTCCCATCATATCAAAAAATGAAGAATCCCAGTGGAGAAGACATTTTTTCATTAAAAAATATTATTTTAAGTTATGGATACATCTTTCGTGATAACAGGATGGCACGTGCCGACAACTATTACAAAATCCAACAAGCTTGAACTTATTAGATGATGAATAAATTAGTCCAAAATCAATTATACCTTTAAGGTAATGAAGTATTCTTTCAATAAATTTCATATGCGTGGAGGTAAGAGCTTCCATGAAACAATTCACTATTCCAACAATAAAGAGAATATCAAGCTTTGCACATGTCAAGTATCTCAAGCTTCCCATGGCATTTTTAAAAATGTGGGATCATTTTTCTTTCCATTATCCAACTTTCATAGTTTTATCTTACTCTCTATGGGTGTGTTCACAGGATTGCAATCAAGTATTTTGAATTTTTTCAATACCTCATTTGCATAGCTTTCTTGTGAGACAAAAATGCTATTATCCATTTGCTTCACCTGTAAGCCTAAGTAGTAAGACATAAGGCATATATTTGTCAACTCAAATTCATAAAACATTACTTTTTTGAAATCTTCAAACAATTTTGGGATGTTTGCAGATAAAGGCAAGGTCATCCATAAAAAGACAAACAAGAAATATATCATCATTATAAAATGCTTTAACATAAAGATAAAACTTAAGTTGGCAATGAACAAATCCCTTATCTTAAAAGTACTTGTCAATGCTGCTATTCCTTGCCATTGGTGCTTGTTTTAGATCGTACAACTCTTTTCTTTAACTTTAAGACTTTATTTTCCTGGTCGTCGATGACAAAACCCATTAGTTGTTCAACATCACTTCTTCATCAAGGTAGCCATATAAGTAGGCCTATTTCACATGTGAGCAATCACTGCAAATACCTTTTCATAGTCCACTTCATTTGTTGTTTGTAGCCTTTAGCAATGAGTCTTGCTTTATATTTCTCCACTTTTTCTTTAGCATTTTTCTTAGTCATTGTACTCTCATTTAACTCAATTTGCTTCAAGACTCTTGGGAAGAGATGATAACTCCCATGTGTTGTTTTTCTCTATGGCTTGGATCTTTTCCTTCATAGCTTGTCTCCACCTTTTGTCTCTGATGGCATCATAAAAATTCAAAAATTAATTATCAACAAGCAAACAAAACAAATCACTTATAGGCTTAATTTCATCATGTGATTCTTAAATGCTTTTCATATTTTCTTGGCCTTTCACTTGAACTCTTCAGAAGATTATTAGACTTCATTAGTTGTAGAAGTTGGTGATGTTGGTGGAGTAGAAAAATCATTTGGTGCCATGGCCTTTTGGTCTTCTTCAAAGTATGGAAAGAAATTATAGGTGTTTTTTCTTGATCCTTCTAATTCCATATTGCTATTTCATTTGAATTCAACATCTCTACTTACCATGATCTTGCCATTGCTTAGGTAGTACAACTTATAGCCTTTGAAATTAGGATCATAGCTGATGAAGCTTGCTTGACACTTTGATCATCTAGCTTAGATCTTTCTTGGTCAGGTAAATGAGCTTATGCAATGCTTCCAAACACTTTTAAATGATCAACACTAGGTTTTATCCCACTCTATGCTTCTTGGGGAGTTTTGCTTTTGACATTCTTTATTAGAGAATGGTTGGACAAATAAATTGCATATGCAGCACCTTTAGCCCAAAATTCCTTGGCCATATTTTTAGCTTTCAACATTCATTTAGCTATATTAAAAATGGTTCCATTTTTCTCTCTGCAACATCATTTTGTTTTGGCATCTGGAAATTGTTAGAAGATGATGAATTCCATGTCATTCACAAAATTTATTAAATTATTTGATGTGAATTCACCTCTTCTATTGGATCTTAAAGATTTAATTGCATAGCCATTTTTTTTCCATAATAGCTTTAAGATTTTTAAAAGTAGTAAATGCTTCAGATTTTTACTTTAAGAAATAAACCCAAGTCTTTCTACTATATTTATGAATAAAAAGTAAGAAATATTTATTTTTACCAAATGAAGTTGGTTTAATTGATTCACACACATCAACATAAACAAGTTGGAGAGGCCTTATTACTCTTGAATTAGCTTTTTTGGGAAAGCCTTTTTTTTTTTTTTTTGCATGCTTGCCAAGATGACATGATTCACATGATTGATTAGGATGGTTAATTGAGGGCATAATCCTCACCATCTTTTCATCTCCTGGCTTTATGTGGGCTAAAGTTTAAATGACCAAATCTTATATGCCAATACCATGCTTTATCATTCATCTCTTCAAGCACTTTGCTTCAATGGTTTTAAGATTCAACAAGAACATTCTATTCTTTGACATAAACATCTTTGTAATCAACTTTGTATTTTGATCTTTAAGCCGTAAACAACCATCTTTCATTTGTACTTCATATCTTTTTTCAAGGAGTTACCCCAAACTTAAAATATTACTTTTTAATTTAGGTACATAATAAACATAAAAAATAAGCCTATGGTTGCCATCTTTCAAGGAAATTAGAATTGTACCATTTCCTTAAATGTGGACTTTTAAAGAGTCTCTAAAGGAAACATTGCCATTCACTTTCTCTTATATTTCAAAAAAAATTTCTTTGTAGCCATAAATGTGATTGCTTGCTCTATTATATGAGTACTACAAACTTTAATCATCTTTCTCTTCCTTTTTAAGCATAAGCAACAAGATTGGCTCATTCTCTTCTTACATGCCCTAACAAGATTAACTTTTTCCTCCATATTATAAGTAGCACTATGGCATTCTGAAGAATTATGACCATATTTGCCACAATTATAGCACTCAATATTAGATTTGTTATACCTCATTTCATTGCCTTTACCTCTTCCTCTACCTTTTCCATGACCTCTAATGTGTTGATCGGGTTTTTTTATCATTATTGGTGTTATTACGGTTGCCTCTTCCTCTTCCACCTTGACCATGGCCACATCTTTTTTGACTCTTTTTATCTCTTTTATCCTTAATAGAGGCTTTGGATTTTAGGACTTAATTCAAAGGCTTTACATGCCTTTTCTTAATTTTTTCTTCATTAACTTGTCGAGAACCTTCCAATTGCGTAATCATCATGGTATCTAGATCTTTGGGCTCCTTAGTTACACAAGTCACATAATAAAATTTTGGAGTCAAGGAACAAAGAATTTTCTTCTTCACACATAAACGTCTTCCATATTATCTCCAGATCTCTTTAATTAGTTTACGATAGTCTTCACCCTTGAACAATATTCCAAAATAAATTTGAACTCTTTCATACATAAAGCTTCAAAGTCACCTTCTAAGGTTTGAAGTTGAATCTTCTTCACCTTGTCAACTCTTTGAAGAGAGCTTTGCAAAATCTCCTAAGCTTCCTTTGGGGTAGTAACGTCGACTACTTTCAAAAATGTTAGTTCATCTTACCCTTGATGGATAAGGGTAAAGGCTTGTTGATCTTTCTTTCTTCTCTTGCTGAAGCATTCTTTTCAATTTGAGATAAAGGCCTTATTTTTAGGAGAGGAATAACCTTGTTCTATAATCTCCCACATATCTTAGGATCCAAGTAATGCTTTTATGCAAAGACACCTACTCTCACAATTCTTCTTTGTAAAGCAAGGAAATTAGATGAAAATAAACCATTGCTTGCCATTTCTTGAGGCCAAATAAACTGACTCTAAAACCACTTTATAAGAAAATGAGAGAAAAGAGTCTTTAAAAAGGAAGAGGATTTATTGAGTTGAATTGGATTGAGTGATTTCATTCACTACCAAAACAGTATATATAAGTGTACTAGGTGACTTGTCACATGAACCCTATTAAAAACCTATAAATCTACCATAATTAATCCCATATATATTCCTAATCCTTACATGAATTACATTAAATTGATGCATTTCCCTAATCCATGTACATACATATCTAATACACCTAGATAGTTGAACTTAAACATTATTGAAATATAAATTATTATTTTCAACATGTAGGTTATGGTAATTTTTAAGCACGCATCATACAAAAGTATTCTCCAGCTCTTCACCATCCATTCTTTTTGCTTTTCTTATGTTTTAATTTAATGTTTACCTATAGAGAATTCTAGATTTACATCTATGTGTTTAACATGAATACATTTAATTTTTTTTATGATAAATTGTTTTGCATATTTGGATAATTGAAGCTTTAAGTCTATGGCTATATTCATTCAATATACGACGAGAATAGATAGTTCAAAACAAAATGAAAAGTGGAAACAACATAAATTCCATTTACTCCATGCAAAAAGACAAACCCATATTATACTAAAAAAAAACTAATTGTCAAACAAAATCCAAAAGGAAGAAAGTAGAAACTACTTATCGTCGTCACCATCAAAATAGTATGCTCATAGAAACTAACTAATGGATGTGATTGTTGATCTTTGATCACCTGCGCATGCTACATAACTAGAGAAAGGCAAAGAAAGAAGCATGAGGGAAAGTACTAAACATTTTTGTGTGTGAAACCTAGACCAACAATGGTATTTAAAAGCTTTAAGAAACCTTTGAAGCAGGCATATACTGTTAGTTACTAGTAGTAAATCAGCTTGTAATAATCCACAGAGTTGATGCACAACCAAAATATTATTTACTGCAAACTACAATCACACACTGTTTCAACCATTGAAAATTGAGAATAGAAATCTCACTGTAAAATAAACCTGTAAAGAAGAAGCACCAATGGTTTCTTGAAACCAATTGCCAATGTTGCCACAAAACACTACTGCTTGAATAGATGATACATAGATAGTGAAATTAGAGAAAACCCGTTGTCACTTTTTTCTTTTCCTGGCTTTCAAAAATTAACATCAGTAGGTGTTATTACCAGTGTGAGCTATTTATACCTTATGATAAAAATTCTTGGTCTATTGGTTGCTATTAGTTTCAAGTCAAAAGGGACTAGTGATTGAAATGAATTTGAAGGCATGTATATTTTTTATTCAAAAAATAAAAGAAAAATAACTCTTGAAAAAAAACCTAATGAGCATATGAGAACTTTAGTTTAGAGCTGCAATCAACTAGATGCCTACACCTTACTAGATTTTAAATTTGCAATATGCACTACTACTTAACTTTCAAGCAATGAAAATTTTTTCCTATAATAACCATTCTTTCACATAATTTTAAAGACAAATGCAGATAAAATTTATAAACCTTGATATTAATCTCAATAAGATTTGGCTTCTATGACCATCATATAAATTAAATTTATTTCTTGAGAACAATATTGTACATTTGAATTTTATCATGTAAATTTTTAGTGGCTAAAACAAAATCAGTCATACGATTTTTCAACTATTCACAAGCCAAACTCAAGATAAAGTGCAACTTAATCTTGCTTGTGCAACTTGGTTTTAGTATTCCCTACCATCCATCTCATGTTCTTGAGTCTAGGCATAAAATAAACCATTTACAAAATTTGTCTTCTATAAGGTAAAGCAAGGAGCAGCAGAAACATACTAAAACTAAAATAATATTAAAGACAAAGATTAAAAAAAAAAAAAAACTAAACATTGTCTCTTTTTTTGGCTGTTAAAGTGAGAAAGCTAAAGGAAGAAAGAACAAATTTGGAGAGAAATAAAAGGACCACACAAAAAAAAAAAGAAAAAGAAAACAAAAGATAGCTTTATGTCCAAATTAGTGAAGCAACACAATATAATAGTTAAAACACAGAAAATATAGCAAATCAATCTAGGGTTATAGGTTATGCTTTTTCATTATGAAAATTTAAGTAGACAATAAGGAAAATGAGACCAAGTGGATTTTGGAGATACGTTTACAAAGGATTTGGCATCCATGATTCAAAACATACAAAGCAAAAAAAAAGAGGACATTCTGGATGTATCTCATAATTATCCTCAATTATTGAGAAATAACCAAAAAATAATAATTTTTAGATGTGTTTAGACTCATTGGTCGCATAGGTGTCAAAATTGAGGTTTTGGTTAAAAATTTGGAGTGCTTCGAAAGAGAGAAAATTTTAGATTTTGAATGAAATTTTAAAAAATAGGGTTGAAGTATCTCTTTGACAAATAGGGTTGGAGTGTCCCTATAAATGAAAATTTTGGTAATTTTTAGAGGTTGGAATGCTTTTGGATATTTTTGGTGAAAAGGTAGATTTGAAATTTAAAACCGATGATTTAAATGAAAGACAAAATTAATCTTTGGAAAGTGTTTGGGCCATGATCCGAGCTTAGTGGGACTAGTATTGTGACATGGTTCCATCAAGGAATGAATAAGATTTATTCCGAGGCATTTGAATGCCTTGAAAATTTTGATTAATGCTAAAAATAGGGGACAACATCATGCTATTTGCCTTCTTGAATTTATTTCAAATTGATCTGAAGGTTTTTGGCAGAACACAAGATACCTTTGAAAGGGTAACTCGATGAAGATTAATATAAAAATATTCTTAAAATCCTAAAAGGTATTTTTCTAGGTGGAATTAATTTTTAAATTTAGGTTCAATTCAACATTGACAGCAAGTACAAGGGAAAGGGTGCAATGAACTTTGAAAAATTATTTTGGACTCATTCAAAATCATTAAATTACAAATGATACCTTTCCAGAAAGGAAATTTCATGAAATGTTTATGAAATATATTTAGAAAATCCATAAAAATCATTTGATGGGCTAAAATAGCCCAAACAAAATATAAACTATTGATTTTAGAGGTTCCAAACAAAAAAAGATTAAAAAATTACAACTCCCTTATCCGAGGGCAAATGAATACATTTAGAAAGGTAATTTAATTCCTTTTAAGGGAAAAATGCCATAATATTTCAGAAAAATCGTTGAAGGTTCAAAAATAATTTTTCAAGTTAAGATCATAGTGCCGCCAATGCTAAAATAAGGGAATTTTTTAGATTTGACTATCCTACTCACATATTGATGTCTTAGACACGCAAATGTCTATCATCTTAGGGTTCATGGTAGTGGAATAATAGATCTATCCAAATCCTAGAGCGTAGGTCAGTGAATAGCTATTATCCATGCCATTTGGTTAATAACATATATTCTCAAAACACGACATTGTATCAAACACTTTGTAAAATAGAGTTTTTTGAAATTTGGAAGAAATTTTCTATTTGGCCTTTTTAGGCCTTGAATCTCAGCATAAATACCTTAAATTACCTTAAATCAATGCTTTAATTTAAAATACCTAGAACAAGGTGAAAGAATTCCACTTGATTTAGGAGTTTTAATTAGGTCAAAACTTTTCCATCTTAAAGCCAACTAGGAGTTGGATTGAGGCAGTATATAAAGATATGAGGGGTTAAAAAAGTGTTTATCACTTTTAAAAAAAATATTTTTAAAGGTTACAAATTATATTCTCAGTGTTTTTATTCTGGTTGCCACTAATATTGTAGCACTTCTTTAGTTTGATTCTTGCTTTTTGCACAATCTTCATCCTTTTCTTGTTCTTGGTTCTTGGTTGTTAAAAGCAAGAAAAACTACCTTTTGGTTGAGGCTTAACAAGCCTTTTAGCTAGCACTAGAGAACCGCCCAGCCTTGAAAATGTTTCAACAAACATTTGTATGGATAACCATGAAAGGGAAGACACTTGTGTTGCTCATGATCTTAGAGATCTTTTTTAGGAAGTCATAGCA
This sequence comes from Adansonia digitata, assembly GCA_029448705.1. NCBI lineage: Eukaryota > Viridiplantae > Streptophyta > Magnoliopsida > Malvales > Malvaceae > Adansonia > Adansonia digitata. The sequence continues at coordinate 11,965 of JAQSVH010076397.1, read as the reverse complement.
ACCACCTCAATCCTTTTGGTTGATTTTTCTTTTAGATCTTGACATCTGAAATTAAGGTAACCTCTAAAGATATGTATGTTTAAATCTTATAGAAAACTTTTTTGGCTTACTAAATATCCATTATGTTTTTCTTATTATTATATTGATTTTTGAAGTCTAATACATGTATGAGGGTAGGTTACTAGGATTGCATCGTTGCATCTAAAATGTCTTAAATACCCTAAGTGGGTAATTTACATGAGAAATGACCTAGAAAGCCCTAAATTCAAGTTATTACTAAAAAGTCCTTAAACTTTTTAAATTTACAAAATGACCCTTAAAAGGTTACAGTGCATGAAAAGCACCTAAACAAATTTAAAATGCATGAAAAATTTATCTAAGGGTCCTATGAAGATTCGCCAAGCATGTATGGCCTTGAAAAAAAATTTATAAAATGTACAATTAGGTCTAAAGGTTTGGCCAAATTACCAAATGGCCTAAAAATGGAAAAAATTTTTAACCCCGTATAACTTTATTTACTACAAAAACATCCTTAATGGCCTTAAAATCAATGAGAAAATTTTCCAAAAAACTTCCCCAAAAATTGGCCAAGACATAAAAATCACCAAAATAATTTTCTAGCAAAAATAAAAATCTTACATGGTTCCAACATGAGCCAAGACCATCAAATGACTGTTCGAAACCTCAAAATTTTACGAGCATCATCATCTTAACGTATCAATACCAAAAAATAAAAGAGATCAAAGAAATGATACGAATACATAAAATAACCCATTTATTAAATAAATAAAATTAATAGTACCAAAAATCAAGGAAACATTTTTGAAAAAAATCAAGATGAAAATTTTAAAAAATAATTGCTTTAAATGAAAATAAAACCAAGGAATTCAAGAAACTTGAGAAATTTGGTCATGACCCCTAAAGTTTGGTATTTTCATCATGGCTAAAACAAATCACCTAATTAAAATTAAGATTATGAGGTTTCCATGAAAGAATGAAAATAAGATGAGTGAAATGAAAAAAATAAAATAGAATGAACAAAAATAAATTTTGCTAGAAAAACTACCTTAAAGACTTTGAAAACTTTAACAATACTTGCAAAAAATGTTCAAATTTTTCTCCAAAAAAAAAAAAAAAACCAAGCACAATTAAAGAAAGGCCAAGAGACATTTTTGTAAGGAGAAGAAAAGATGAAAATAATCCATCCTTCTTAAGAACAAAAAACTTAATTCCAATTATTTAAAGCTTTAAATTTTTTTTAATGAAAATTGAATAAAAACTAGTAGAAGCTCCCTTAAAGAAGAAAGAATGAAGAGTGAAGCATGTAGAGAAATTGAAACATGAAAAATCAAAATTTCTTTTAGAAATATACCTTAAAAAGCTTTAAAACATTATGATTCCTTTTTTTTTTTTCCAAATTTTTGTTCCTCTCTAAAAGTACAAATGAAAGAAATCCTTCCCAATTTGTAGATGATGACCATTTGGCCAAGGTTGTTATCCCTCTCTAAGAAAACAAATGAAAGAAATCCTCCCTTATGAAATGGAAACTTGTTGGAATTGAAAATTAATGGAATAATTTAAATTGCGTAGACCAAATTGAAACAAATAAAAAATTGAATTAAAATTCCTATACTCAAAGTGTTAATTAAAATTTTAGACATAACAAAATTCAATTAGAAATTTAATCACATACAACTCTAATTAAAATATCATAAAGAAAAATTAAATTGAATAAATTAATGCGTAGAAAGCTGTAATTAAAAATTGAATGGAAGAAATTAATTTGTGAGAATTCAACTGAAAAAAATTGGAGGAAAAATGTAAAGAAAAAAATTTAAGAAATCTAGCTAAAAGATCATGGGAGTTTTCCAAAATTGCATATATCTAATAATTAATTCTCCTAAAAGTGGTTAGTGAAAAATTCCATGCGTATATACTGCATAAGATATTCATGCAAGATTAGAAATAATAATAAAAGTAAAAAAGAAAATAAAAATAAGTATTAAAATAAAAATATCTTAAGTGTTAAATTCTAAAAAGAACTTCTGTAAATAAATTAGATGTGCAAAAAAAGCAATTAAAAATTCCAAACTCAAAAAAAGTTCACGAAAAAAGCCTTCACAGAAGAAAATTTTGCATTTAGAAAAAATTAAGATCTAAGAATTATTTTATATACAAAAATAATGAATTTCAAAATATTAACCTGAAGATATAAGAAGCCAAGAATCCTAAACTCAAATAAAATTTCATGAAAAATGCCTTACGAAAATAAAATTCCATATAAATGAAAGAAATTTTAAGCAAGCTCGAGTTTAAAAAAAATTGAGCTCAAAGTATTTATCAATATATATTTATTGGTAGAACATTAAAATTTAGAAATCGAAAGTAGTTTATCAATAATATTATGCGAGTAAAAAATCCATAGTACCATGAAGAATTCAAAAATAATCAATGAATTTGACAACTTACATCTTATGGTATAAAATGTTAATGTGGACCTTTTTGAACATTTTGGGATTTTTAGACTGAATATCAACATAAAAATTAATGGGTATCGATAAAAATATATGACGATTGACTAGTAAAATTTACGAAAAAAAAGGTTCCAAAAATTCCTAAAATATAGGAGATTTGATTGTGGTATCATATTTAAAAATAAATTTCAAAATTCCATAAAAAAGTATCTTAAAAGCAAATTTTACTCTCCTATGTTCATTTTTTTTATCCATGGTTTTTTCTCAATGCATTTGGAAACCATAATCTATCAACATGTCCCCGAGTAGTCATCTTAACATGGCCAAATATGTCGTATAAAGTTGGGTCTACTAGGAAGAGATTCACATCCATTGGTATAGCCACTCAATCCTTGATTTTGGATATTTCAAACTATTAAAGAAAATGCCTAAACAAAATAAAGTATATACAGCTGCCCCTTTTTAGCCATTGGTCAGTATCAGAAATAGGGCAAAGACCATAGATAATTGTTTTGTTTAGGGTGCGAGACTTTAAAAGATTTGAAAATCGCTAAATATTTGAAAAAGTCTTTGGTGGTTAACTAAAAGACAACCAAGGCAAAACCTTAGTTGAAAATGTGAGTGAAAACTAAAGTCAAATAAAATGACTAGGCAAAACCTATCTGTTAAAGGGGTGACCAAGGCGAAATAAATTAGTTGAAAGGATGATCGGGATAGAAGCTTCGGTCAAAAGGATGACTAGGTGAAACCTATTAGTGAAAAAAAGATAATTAAGGCAAAACCTATTAGTTGAGAATTTCATAGGCCAACTTTAATACGCTTCAACATAGCCGGCTACATAAGGCTTTCAACAACTTAGTGCTAATTTCAACTGAGGGGAAACTTGTTTTAATGTCAATTTTGACTATGACGAAACCAACCATTACTCTTGGGTTTTTAGATTCTATTTCCAACTTCAACTAGGACAAAACCTATCATCTACTTTGGGATTTCAAATTTTAGTGCCATTTTGACTGGGATGAAACTAATGAGCTACTTTTGGGCTTTCTCATTTTAATGGCAATTTTAACCAACACAAAACCTATTGACCCTCTTAGGCTTGCATATTTTAGTGCCAATTTTGACTTGGATGAAACCAATCAGCTATTCTTGGGCTTTCTCATTTTAGTGGCAATTTTAACTAAGATAAAACCTATCAGCTACTCTTTACTTTTAAAATTTTATTGCCAATTTTGACTGGATGATACTCATCAGCTACTCTTAGGCTTTTTCCTTTTAATGCCAATTTTAGTTAGGACGAAACCTATCGCCTAGTCTTATGCTTTCAAAATTTAGTGCTAATTTTGACTAGTATAAAACTAATAAGCTACTCGTAGGCTTTCTCATTTCAATGCCAATTTAAATTAGGATGAAACCTATTCACTATTCTTGTGCTTTCATTTTAAGGCCAATTTCAACCAGGATGAAACCTATCAGCTACTATCAGGCTTTGGGATTTTAGCACCAATTTTGACTAGGACAAAACTAATTAGCTACTTTTGGGGTTTCTCATTTTAATGTCAATTTCAACTGAGATGAAACCTATCGACTAGTCTTAGGCTTTTAGATTTTGTGCCAATTTTGACTAGGATGAAACCAATCAGCTACTCTTGGACTTTTTCATATTAATTCCAATTGTAATCGGGATAAAATCTATCGGCTACTATGGGGTTTTTAGACTTTACTGCCAATTTTAACTGGGATGAAACCAATTAGCTACTCTTAGGCTTTCTCATTTCAATATCTTATAAAAGTCTCTCATTGGAGTCTGAAGGACACAAATGCTTTATGATGCGAATGCTAACATTCATGCATGATACGGATGCCCTAGAAAATGATGTAAATGCAGAAACAGAGATAATATGTAGTGTGATTTCAAATTAATGCATTATTTCATTCCACACGAATGAATATCATAAGGATTAATCTTCTTATATGTCAGTAAAGCCTTATCAATCTATGCCTCTTTGTTACTAATTTTTCCTCTTTTTGAGCTGTATACATTGAATTAGTGTTTATCAATGTAATGTTAAGACTTTGTTATGGTTAATGATCACTATTTGAAACATTTTTGAATAAGATGAAAAAATGAATTTAGAGGCATAAATACGCTGGCATTGTGAAAATTTGATTCAAAGAAATTGATGCAACAAAGTCGAGGTTTGCCATGACCAAGTTAAAGTGGGTGTTCTTCTTTTGAGAGTTTCTTGAAAAGCAAATATTAAGTTTACAACATCCTTTTAATCTTTAGATGTAATAGTTTGATAGGTGTTAAACTAAGCTAGTAGACATCGAGTCTCAATAGGTTAATTTGGAAGACCTTCATAAGCACCAATTCCTATGGAAGGATGCAAAAGCTCCAAAAGATTATCTAGAAGAGATAAAAAAATTTGGACCTTATTTAACCTTGAATTCAAACATGAAAAGCTTGATTTATCCCTAAGATTGCAGGACCAATTTAGTGAAAACATTAAATCCATGTTTCTTTCCATCTATTAGAGGTAACATAAACTTAACTTGGGGTTTTTCAAAAACAAATTTTTACAAGCATCATAGAAGTATCTTAACAAACATATAATGAACTAAACTAAGTAAAGACATCAAATGTGAGCAAACATTCAAAATAACAAGTCATCCATTCCTTTTAACAAAGAAATCATAGTGAAAATGCATTTAAAGGCATGTTAAAGGTCAAGGCATGCTAGAATGAACATCCTACATGATATGAGCAAGAAACAATGCATGAACAGGGCCTATTTTGATATCGAAATGAGATATGGCATTTTTGATCATTCAAACAACATCAAGCCATCAAGAAATACTACCATATAAAAAACTAGAAAATGTATAAGAATCCTAAGATAATATCATGATTAGTATGTTAAAGCTCACTAGATTGATGAAAATGTAAAAGCAAGTAAATAAAAAGAGAAAGCATAGAAAATATACCCTAAAAGCTTTAAAAACCTTGTTGATGATGTGAAGCATAAAAAGGTTTGAACTTATAGCTCACTTTTTTGCCTTTCTTTTCTATGATTTTAGCAAGAAAGGTGGCTTAGAATAAGCTTAGTGGTTGTAATATCAATAGAGGTAATTTTGAGAGGAAATGTAATGGTAGTGGAGGCTTTTAGGAGGGTATTTGAAGGGGTGATGAGAAAGCTACGGGAATGATTTTTTTTCTATGTGTGGAGCTGATGTAAAATATGTTAAAGGTTTCTTTAGCTGAGCTTATAATGTATCTTAGATAGGATTCAATCTTAGCCATGAAAAACTCAGCAAAGGGGGGGCACTTCGGATATTTGTGCTGTATAGCTGGTGAGTCATTATACCAAGGAGCAAAGTTTCAATATTTTATTAGCTATTGTACATCTTCGGTAGCAGAAACAAACCATGCATGAGCTGCCATAATGAGGAAAGTTTAGCTTGCCCTTCATTAATCCATATTATCGCATGAAATGCCCTTATATAAGCTTAATAGACCATTCAAAAATGTTATAACCAAATGTTTAAAGCCCAAAAATAAGTCCATATGATTTTTAAGAGTCATGTTTAAGATTGGATGATTTTTAGAGTTAAGGTCATAATCAAACTAGTGTTCTATACAATGTGTTCTATATCAATACTTAGAGCCTAGGTATCGATATAGCGCTTCCTTTATCGATATTTAAAGCAATTTTTTTCCTTCAGACTAATATAATGACATTGGTATCAAAACCATCACTCTTTTATCAATATTGGCTAGCCAAAAATGGATTTTAAAATATGATATAAGCCTATATCAATACAAACACCTTTGGTATCATTAACTCATCTTAAGTATCATACCATGCCCTTCTATGTCGATGCAAATAGCAAGGTTTTGAAATTTTGATGACATGGTGCCTTGTGTTGATACCCAAAAGCCATCGATGCCTACTTATGTAAATATGGATTTTACACAGTTTTGGCTCCTCGAACACCTAATCTTAGCTATGAATGACAGATGAATGATCTATAACTAATTTGTGCTTATCTAATAGACCTAATGATGCCTTGACTAGTGATTCTTGATTCCTTGGATGATGGCTCGAACAAAATAGAGTGTCTATAGATAATATTCAATAATTGACAAAAAGGTTAGTGAATGCTTAATAAAGAAAGAATTTAACAAGTAAGACTTTAAACTAATAGAATCCTATATTTTTAAAAAATGAATTTGGTTCAACTCTCAGAGATATCATCTAATAAACCATTTCATTTAAACATACTATTTCTTCAGAAAACTCTTTTAGAGTATGCCACATCTTTCTTTGGCTGCGGGCATTATCCCAAACAAGAGTGAATAATTCCTCATAGCCGTATGAACCTAACAAATTGGCATTTAGCACAAAATCTTATAAAGCTAATAACTTTTAGCATTTGCCTTGGGCATAAATCTAATAATATTTGGCATTTGTCTTTACGCCATATTTTCAAAAATAATATTTTTTCACTTTATCGAAATTTATTGGACCAAGCAATTTATTCCTATTATTCTAGAGAAGGCTCTTTTCACCATATAAGGCGCTTTCTAATTTGGAGACATTTTACCCTAGGCATTCTTTTAAATTAGAATAATCTTTTCTAGTACTAGTTCACCATAATGAAACTATCGAGGATGAATTTTTTTATCATGTGTCCTCATCATTCTCCTCTAATACATCTGCCTATGACAACTGGCTCTCAACCTTTTCTCCTCAGTATAGTTGAGCTATTCACACCAAGATCTTACCCATTCAGCCTTCACCAATTCATCTTCTATTAACACTTGTAATGAAGGAATTTCTACCTCTATTATAGCATTACTTTCATCCTATAGGCCAAGGAAAGTGGGGTAGCACCTACAAAGGTAAGAGTTGAAGTTCGATAGGCATGCAAAGCAAACAACAACTTCTCATGCCAATCTTTGTATGTCTTCATCATTTTTGACATAAGCTTCTTTATATTCTTATTGCTTGCTTCTACTACCATACTCATTTTTGGACAATATGTTGTCGAATTATGATCCTTGATTTTGAATTGTGCACATACTTTGCGCATCAATTTATTCTTCAAATTTGAAGCATTATCAGTGATGATTTTTTCTGGTATTCTATATTGACATATTATTTCTCTTTTGACAAACTTGCATAAATCAATTTCTTACATTCACATAAGAAGCAGCTTCCACCTAGTTAGTGAAATAATCTATTGTCACTAGGATAAAACAGTGCCTTTTGAAACTTTAGGAGTAATAGAGCCTATCATATCCATGCCCTACATTGAAAATGGCCATGGAGATGTTATCATGTGCAACAATGATAGAGGCACGTTAATTTTATAGGCATAAAACTGTCACTTATGACATTTACAAGCATACTTTATGCAATCATCTTTCATGGTCAACCAATAATATTAGAATCTCATAACCTATCAGGCCATCATATGCTTATTAAAGTGTGTGTTCCACATATCCCTTTATAGACTTCTTCCATTATCTTTTTTGCTTTAATGGCATTGATACACCTTAAAAGCATTTGGTCCTAACTTCTTTTCAATAGGACTTCACCATCAGGGATGAAATTCATGGCCATTCTTTTAATGGCTCTCTAATCATTTTTAGTAGCATAATTCGAAAACTATAATCCTTGATATAATGGAGAATATAATAATACCATGGTTGACCATCTCTTTTAACCTTCACATTATGGTTATGAGTAAGGATCTCATGAATACTCATTTTAATTGGCATTACCTCAGTTTTCATGGTAGACAAGGTAGCCAAGGCATCAACAATCTAATTTTCCCTCTTGGGTAAATGCCAAAAATCAATATTCTTGAATGCCTTCACTAGTTCGAGAATCAACTTCTTATACTGTACCAGCTTTCTATCACAAGGTTTTCTATTCACCACAAAGTTGATATATCACTAAGTTAAATGATCATGCACCTTCAAGAATTTCACTTTTTACTTTATAGTAGCTTGCAACCCTATAGCACATGCCTCAGCTTGACTATGTTATTGGTGTAATCAAAATTTGATCTAGCAATAAGGGGATAATGTCTTCACTTAGGGAAATCAATATTATTATTATTATCTTATACCTTATGGAATTAGTAACGCCATCAAAGTACATTTTTCAAGTTTTACGCTCTAGCGACACCTCTTTCTATTACAATGGCTCATAATCTTTTATAGCTTGATTTGCTAGGAAGTCAACTATGACATTGTCTTTTATGGCCTCTGGATTCACATACACTATATCAAACTCCGAAAACAACACCTGCCATCTTGCAATCCTTTCTAAAAGAGCCAAAGCTTCATAGAGGTACTTAATCAGATCTAACTTTTCAATCAACATAGTGGTGTGATAAAGCATGTATTGCCAAAGCCTTCATGTAGCCCATTCCAAGATGAAACATAACTTGTCCGTCATGGAATAGTTAACCTCATAATCTGTAAACTTCTTGCTAAGGTAATCGATCATCTGCTCTTTTTTTTTATTTCATTATGTTGCCTTAATAAAAAGCTTATAGACCTCTCAAATACTAACAAATACAAGATCAATAGTTATCCCCGCACTGGTGATACCAACACAAATGGATTAGAAAGATATTGCCTAACTTTATCAAATGCTTCCTGGTATTTATCATTCCATTCATCAGGATCTTGTTTTTGCAAAAGTTAGAATATCAGATCACTCTTATCCGTGAGCTAGGATATGATTCTAGCAAAGTAGTTTAACCTCCACTAGAAACTTCACACCTCTTTTTATGTACAAGGTGGTGGAATGTCTCGAATGGCTTTAACCTCTGTAAGATCCATTTATATTCATTTTTTACTAACCATGAAGCCTAATAATTTTTTAGAGGCAACATCAAAAGTGCACTTAGCTAGATTGAGCTTAAGTTGGAATTTTTTCAACCTTTTAAACAACTTTTGAAGGTTCCTAACATGCTCACTTTGTTTATTAGACTTAGCAATCATATCATCAATATACACTTCTATTTCTTTATGCATCATGTCATGGAACAAGATTATTATGTTTTGTTGATATGTTGCCCTAGTGTTCTTTAAATCGAATAGTATAACTTTAAAATAGAATGTACTTTACAAGGTCACAAATATGGTTTTCTCTATGTTTATTGATGACATCTTAATCTAGTTATGATAAAAAAAAGCCATCTATAAAGGAAAATAAAGAATTCTTCATTGTATTATAGACGAATGTGCCTCTATGGGCTAGTGGAAAATTACCCCTAGGGCTTACCTTATTCAAGTCCTAATAATCTGGGCACATGCATTTTTCCATCTTTTTTTGAGATAGACATAACATTTGCCACCCTTTAGGGATACTTTGCCACTTTTAGCAACCCAACATCCATCTACTTTTGCACTTCTTGTTTAATTTTTAAAAGCATCTCCGACTTTATCCTTTTCAACTTTTTTGGCACCAATTTGCACCTTGATTCCAACAGAAGCTTGTGCACTATTATGTTTGTTCCCAATCCTGGCATATCTTGGTATGATTAGGCATATACATTCTTAAACTCATTCAGGAGGGCAATCAATTCTTTCAAGTGGATGAACATATAGTAGTCCCCATTTTGACTTCTTTTTTACATCTTATTTCCCAAATTTATTGTTTCCAGAGATTTCTTGTGAGGCATAATTTGTCTCTCCTGTTGCCTAATCAATCTTGCTAAATCCAAGGGCAAGTCATAGTCTTTAGAATTTTCATTAGAATACACTTGTCCTTATAACATGATTTTATCAAAATCGACCCCCAAAGAGTCAACCCATCTCTCTATAGCTTTTATGTCATGATACTAAAGAAAGGTTTAAGCATTTTAGCTTTGGATGCATATATATATTTTTACATATATATATATATCAAGACATTGTAAATCCAGATATATTACAATATTAAAAATAGTGATTTATTCAAGAAAAGTTAAAACAATCAATCGGAGAAATTAAGCATTCACATTCAAATGCTTGCACTTGTTATTTATTTAGCACTGATCAATAAACTAAGCCTAATACATAAAACACTTAAATGTTGTTACCTCTTAACATTTAAAGCAAAGTTCTTGATATTTCTCAAAGATAAGGCCTATATCTATACAAATTTCAATATTATTCCAAATTTTGTAATCACAAGCAAATAGCGTACTTGGCTTTAAGATCTCTTACTCTATCATCAATAAAACTATTAAAACTTTCAAAGGCCTCTCTTAGTAAAATTTGGACCTCCATATATGGCTTCCATTATTCGAGTTTTAATAATGCATAGAATGAAAAATATCTCTAAGAGAAGTAGAAATCCTTCCATCCATTTTCAACTCTCGACCCATCATCCTTTCCTTTCTTCCATCTCTAGCCTCATTAACCAACTTTTTTTTTCACCATCATTCAGTTTATACCTCAGCCTATTTTTTTGGAATCTGATTGACCACTTTTAAAGCTCTAGGCATTCATTATAGTTGCTTTCCTAACTCTTTCCTAACTTGACAACCTTTCTCGATGGTAATTTTCAATACCATCTTGATACTTTGAGGTAGACTGGGCTAAATGATCAATAGTCTTTTTCTTACATATGTAGCAATCATAAACCTAAAGGACTAAGAGGAAGGATTAGGAATCTCCTCATCATGATCAATATAAAGTGCATCAGTAGACAGAACATCCATGATGTCTTTTTCAGTACCAATAATAACCACCTTATCATTTACAATAAATTTTAATTTTTGGTGCAATGAGGAGGGAACTGCCCATACAGAATAAATTCAAGGTTTACCTAATAGACAATTATATGAAGGTGCAATTTCCATTACCTGAAACTTGACTTCATAAGTACATTGGCCAATCTTTAAAGGAACTATAATCATATCAACCATTTCTTATCTGGTTCTATCAAGGATGAACAATACTATAATTGTTCTTTATATGTGAAATAGCAATTAGCATCCACTATAAAGTGACTAATGATAGCACATTTAATGTAGAACCATTACTAATCAACACCTGCGGCAAAGTATATCTTGTAAAGTTGATGCTAATACGAAAAGCCTTTACACTACCCCTCCGTTCTAAAGAGATCTCATTATCACTAAATGATATGAAATTGTTTAGCAATATGTTATCTGCTAGCCGACCCATTTTCTACACATAAATATGTGCACTACCTACACTTGATTAAGGATATTCAAAAAAGCCTTTCTATGTGGTTCCAAGTTTAACCAACATAGATAACATTGGTATCTTAGCAGGCTTCTTCTTTAACTGCTCCACAATGCTATTACTCACTGTGCTTGATAACTTTAAAAATTCTTTTGCTTTTCACTTGCTTATTGGCTCTTTTATTTCCTTAGAAGTGGTCTTCATTACTACTTTCGGTCCATCACTAGTTTATTCAACAACCATTGGTTTTTTTTTTCCATAGTAGATGGTG
>JAQSVH010075865.1:20832-32735 GCA_029448705.1 Adansonia digitata | reverse complement strand
TGATTTATGTAATTTATAATATATTTATGTAATTATAATAATTTTATGTATTATTATATAATAATATATGTAAAAATTTAAAAAAAAAGGCAACCGGGGTGTCTTACGGCCATAACCCCCCTACTTCTGGAGAGGATCTGGAGCCTTACGAGGTTAAATGTATAACCCTGTTTCCGAAAAATTCTAAGGAAAGCTCTTCAGTATGAGCTTTCCCTAAGCTCATGACGTGGTGAACATGTGTTTCATCACGTCCGAGACATATGATTCTCTCAATCGATAATTTTTTTTTTAAAATAATTTATTATTAAAATATTTTTTTAAAAATTAATATTATTAAATTTTATTATATAATTTTGTTATTACGTAGATTATAAAAGTTTAAATTTTGAATTTATTTTTATCTCAAATTATTATTTAATTAATAAAATATTTTATTTAAATTTAATTATATAAATATAAAAATATTAATACAAAAATATTTTAATATTTTAATAAAAATTATTATGTATGAAAATTTATATAATTATAAAAGACTTTAAAAATAATTATGATATTATAAAATGTAAGAATATTATACGAATATATAAATTTAATATTTTAATTAGGTAATGTTTTATGTCCTGTAGAATCACATTTTACCTATATATCACAAAATCGATGGTCCATTATGTAAATTATAATATTTATATATAATTTTTATAATTTTTAGTTGTAATTTTTTCAATTAACAAAAAATTATATATTTTATCATAAAATTAGTTTTTATTAGTAAAATATAATTATTACTAACATATCGAAATAAATTATTAAAATAAAAATAAAAATTTTTATTATAAAATATATATTTTTATTAAAATAAAAAATAAATTTTTTTATATTTTTGTTTTAAGAATTTATTTGTATATGTTAGTAATAATTATATTATATTAAGAAAAATTATTATTGTGATAAAATATATATTTTTAATTAGTTAGTAAAAATTACAACTAAAGATTAGAAGAATTATATATAACATTAGAGCGAAAGTAATATTTATATGTATATGTGTTATATGGAATATATATATATATATGTAAAAAATCTTTTAAAGTAAAATTTATATGTAAATTTTTATATATAAATATTATCAGATTTATATAAATATTACAAATTTATATAAAACATTATAAAAATTATAATGTATTTATATAAAATAAAAAAGCATAATTTTTTATTAAATATAAAATTTATCTAATTTACAATATAGTTATATAATTATAATAATTTTATATTATATTATATAAATATATATATATAAAATAAAAAAAAATTTAAACATAACGATTGATATAACCGGTTGCCACGAAGGAGTTCACTGCAAGCGCTCCCTAAAGAGCGCACAGCAGAATCTCCCTCCCCTGTTTCGGCGCTCAGGCCGCGTACTGCATCTTCCTTTGCCCTTAATCAAGGCGAGGATGAGGTGTCCTCGTTTCTCACACCTGTCAATGCAATTACTTTGTACGTCAATACACTTGTCAAAAGCACTCAGAAATGGCATTAGAAAGCACATGAATAAAGCCAACCGAACGCTAATTCGGTCGACACAGGAGATTGTGAAATTCAGACATATAATACCTATTTTTATACAAATTAATTAGATATAAATTAAAAAATTTTAAATAAATTAAAAATATAAAAATGTAATAACGTATAGAATATTTGATAAATAGATAATAATATATATTTATTTATCAAATAAAATAAATATTATGAATAAAATTTTAAAATTTATTTATTAAATGAATTGATTTTATGTAAGATATATTTAGTTTATTGATATTCACAATAAACTAATTTTTAAATCGTTTAAAATTTATTCAATAAATTATTTATAATTCATCTATGTTTAATTATGATATAATTAATAACATTATTATAATTTATACTATATTTTATTTCTTTATAATATAATTAATAATATTTATATTTTTATTATTTTACATTTAAAATTAAGAAACATGTTTATTTTTTATTCATAAATATGCTTTTAATTGTTTGCGAATATATTTAATTATATATGCATGAATATATTCATTTAACAATCATATAAAAATTTATTTAATTTAAATTAATAAACTCAAACATAACTATTTTCATAAATCAAACAACAACATAATTTTAAAATTTTTAAAAAACTCCATCTTAATTGGCATTGTCGTTAGGTGGCAGCTAGCCTAGTGGAATGATTTAAATCCCTTTAGTTGAGGGCATCAGTCTATTGTAGATTTGTAGAAGTGCCTCAACTAAGTTTATTATTTTTTAAATCTCTCTGGGATAACAGTCTTCTCCGTAGCGACTTTTGAAATTAGAACTTTTTACATGACACGAAGCAATGTCCAAGAAAAGGCATGAAATGTGCTCTGGATGTTTGATTGAACCACTGCATTACAATACGACGCCCGACCCCAAATGACGCAATCGATATTGAAACGTCAAAAGATCCATTCAAATTTCAAAAAAATCTGAAAAACATGTCACTGGTCGACCAAACACAAGGAGGCCAGACTACAAAGTAACATTGAGCTATCGCCTGGAGAATCTCTTAGTTGACCACCCATATCAGGCAAGTCGATCAACGCTCTTACAGGCTCTATCGGACCTTGATACTCGAGCTGTGCTCTCGAACAATATTCGACTGACGCACTCTAGGGGTCGCTCCATATGATGTCCGGAATAGAGTATGTACGATTTTGATTAGATGACTCTGCTCACTTTGTAAATTACCCTTAAACTTGGGAGAAAATTGTTATAGCAAAAATACTCGGAGCCGCTTGTCAATAATAAAGCAAGCCCGAAAGGCCCCATCACTTGAGGGCCACGAGCCAGTTTTTCTCTAATAGTGGCATTTATCTTGTTACACGCAATAGGGACCACCAAACGTTCCTTTTCCAGAGTGACGCTGGTTTATACGCCCACTATACTCAAGATATACACGAGCAAGTAGTTACGCTGTTTAGGAATCGGGTAGAATAGACAGACAACACAAGATCTCATGTGTAACAAGGTATAAAATGCGTAAAGTAAGTTTAAAACCCTTATTTTTTTATTTTTATTGTAGACACTTTATTTTGTCCGAACTGTTATTCAAGGCATCAAAGATTACAATTCGAAGCATCAACGAGGTCATTTGAACAAGCATGGATCAGTCATCCACAAGTCCTAGCTATCGTAAGGTGTTCGGAGAGCTAAAAGTGCATAAAATTCACATTGTTTCACGTGTATATCGATACAAGGTCTTGGTGTATCAATATAGGGCCTCCACATAATCAAAAATTCAAATTTTACAAATTTTATCGATACAAAATATCAGTGTATTGATACATTGCTTCATGTATCAATACATTACTTTGTTGTATCGATACAAGGCTTAACAGTAATTAAAAAATCGTGATTTTTGGCCAAAATTTCTCTATACAAGCCTTAATGCATCGATACAATCTTTAATGCATCGATGCATTTGGGCAATACAAAATGCATTGTATCGATAAACATAGGCAAAATGGCCCAGTTTGCAATATTTTCATCCTTTTGCACAAATACATCAAAACTCGATTTTGGACCACGTTTTTGGCACAACAATAATCCAAATTCATACCAACCCTCAACATTGGACTTGTAATTGGATCAATTAAATTTTTGAGGCCTAAATAGCCATGTAATGGACATTTTTATGATTTATTACAATTTGTTAAAGAGCACTTTGGTATCTTTTCATGGCTCAGCTACATAAAGTGGCTTTATTCCATGGTTTTTGCTAAGCAAGCCAATGGAATTGAATGGTAGCTAAGCAAAGTACCTTTCTCTATTTGAAGTACATGCATTAAAGCCCCAAAATACACTTACTTTTATATTTTGTCTTCACTATTCACATGGCTATATAAGCCAACTTTAGCTCAGCTGAACACGCTTTTCCCAGAATCACTTTCATGCATTTTCTCTGCACAAAACAACCTCTGAAAACCTCAAAGCATTTCCACTTTCGTAACCTTCCAAACCAGCTACAAAAAATACCCCCAAAACACCATGTTAAGCCTTTTTTGTTTGTTTTTCTTCTTGCTAACTCATAGTAAGCAAGAAAAAGCTTCAAGAGCAACACCTTTTGATTGGAAAAAAACTCATCGTGGAGGAAAAGCTACTAGAACTCCTATTCGTATATTTTCTCAATTTATTTCTTTATTTTGTTGCTATTTTCATGTTTTACGTCATGCTGGTGACCTTTTCCTACAACTATGATCTCTTATAAGCTCTTTGCATTTCCTTTGATGTCTTATTCATGAGCCTATGACTTTAGCATGCATTCATGCATAAAAATCATACTTTTATATTGTCATGAAATTTTTAGCCTTCACTTATGTCATGAAAACATTATCCTTTATGCCATATCATATTCCATGCCTCCATAAATATATTCTAACATGTTCACCCATTTTTCTTTCCTAAAAATCTTGCTTTTATGCTGTCATGAAAATTCTAGCACATGTTCATGTCATGAAAACACTTTCTTCTATGCCCATACCATGTCTCTTGTCTCCATAAACATATTCTAGTTTGTTCATGCATCCTCTATATCTTCCTTGCTTTTTTAGCACATTTCATTAATAAAAATGCTATCTTGTTGATGTGCTAGCATGCTTTTATCATTTGATGTCATGTTTGAATGTTTTCATGATTACAGATGCTTGCTTGATGTCTTGTTCTTATTGCAAAAATTTATTTTTTAAACCCCCCGAAGTGAGGCCTATATTAACCATAATAAATGAGGATTAATACGGACTTAAGGTTTTCTATCAACTGGTCCTCCAATCTTGGGGAAAAATCGACTTTTCATGTCTAGATTCAAGGATAAATGATGTTGGATGTTATGATTTTCAAAAGAAAATGTCCCTTTTAAAATTTTCTCAAATTAGTTATGCTTTGTCTTGTTTCCAAAGTCCTTTTGCTTGTGACATGATTAATGGGTTGTTTCATCATCCTAAACTACTCTGGGATTATGTAAATCAGCATGTGAAGCCATTGCCAGTGCCTCCTTCAGTCATGGACCAGATGCTTGTAACCTAAGTCTAGCTCAAGGAAACTCGAGAAAACGAAGAAGTCTTCTTTTTCATGTTGGCAACAATGTAACCATAACTTGAAAAATCATTTCCAAACCATAAAAAGTTTTTCAAGAATTTTTATATTTTCCTTAAAAAGGCATCAAATTAACTTTCTAAAGGTGCCCCGTTTGCTCTCGGATCATTTCGAATGAGGGAATTGCAATTTTTTGAACCAATGCTATCTAAAACCCTTAGAATTAGTGATTTGCATTCTGTTTGGGCCATTTTGGCCCATCAAATTATTTTCCTATAATTTTTAAAAATTTTTCCTAAATATTTAATCTTTTTGAAAAGGTATCATTTATGATTTAACAATTTCAAATGAGTCAAGTATGGTTTTTCAAAGTTAGCTACACCTTCTCCCCTATATGTACTATTAGTATTGAATTAGACCTAACTTCAAAAATTATTTACTCCCAAAAAGCAATTTTTAGGGATTTTTGGAACATTTTTATATTAACTTTTATTGAGTCACTTCTCTAATGCTGCTTCATTCACCCTTAGAACCTTTAGACCAGTCCAAAATAAAATCAAAAGTAGGGATAACGCGATGTTGTCCCATATTTTTTTATTTACCAAAATTAATTAGTTTTTTGAAATTCCCACTTTAAGGTATTCGGATGCCTTTGAATGAGTCCAAATGACCCTGTTCAATCAAAACATGTGTGAGGCATGAGCACTTTCAAAATATTACAATTCTTATTTTATTGATCCTTGTTTTTAAATAAAAAATTATCAATTTTGTCAAGAAATTATCAAAAATGTCATTATGTCAAAAAATTATTGAACCATTTTCAACTTAAGTCTTTTAACTCATCTTTCCAAAAATTACCAAAAGTTTCATCTATTGGAATACTCCAACCTTATTTTTCGAAGGGATACTCTAACCTTGTTTTTCAAAATTTCATTCACAATTAAATTGTTTCTCTTAAATTTTTATATATTTTCTCTAAAAATCCAAACCTATTTTTCATGCCTTAGTTAACCTATGAATCCAAATGCGTTTTAAAGATTTTTGATTTGGTTATTTCTAGATAACTTATCACAATTACAAGATGCATTTCGATCGACCTTTTTCTGTTCCTTTTTCCATGCAATTTGTTTTGTGCAATATTATATTATTTTACTTATGCCTTACTAACATATTTCTCTTTTTAGTGTCAATTTTGCATTCATATTTCTAAATTGTTTTCAAAAATCAAAAAGCAATATTCCATGTCGGTATCTTTCCAGTGCTTGACATGGAATATTCAATTTTCAAAATTAAAGCCAAAAATTACTTTTAGTCAAAAATCTCTATGTTCCCCACCTCTTTGGGGCTCAAATAAGACTTAAATTTTTGGCAGAAAACCCGAATTTATCATTTCACATAGATTCATGCATTAAAGGTTTTATGTCAAAATAATGACAAGTAAAAACCGAGGAAACCAAAATCAATATAAAACATAGCTAGAAGGTACCAGTTTCACACATCATGTGGATGTTAATACTTCTCCACACGTAACTAACTCTCAAACCCAACCGATGAATCTTTAGACCATGTAGACCTTGAAATCGATTTTTTAAGTTTTGTAACTTGGAATATCGATTTCAATAGGGATCCAATTAGGCTCAGCCTAAGTGATTGGTGGTGACTCCAAGTGTTGGCCACCCCAAACTAGCTAGATAAATGATTCATCCAACGTTCTCCTTCTCATGTTATAAAGGATAAGTCCCAGTTAATAAGATAGTTTCTCATAAAAAAAATTTAACATTACCCTCATATATTTTTAAGTCGTGCATGTTTCCAACTCTGTGAGATTTTTCAAGGGCCACATTGTTATAGCTTGGGTGACTTTACTAGGGATCAATTTAGAGAGTTAGGCCTATGACTAGCCATGCCTTGCTTAGTTCTCAGTTTTTTCGATTTCAATCATTATTTAACTATAATCACGTTTACTTGTCTATGATTATTTTACTTTTAATGATTTTTGTCATCTGATTATTAGGGATTATCTTGTTTCCAAATAAGTAGCAATACGATAAGTGGTAATAAGGATAAATAAAAAAGGTTTGATTGTTTCCCTGACATACACTATGCTTTTGCATTTTTCATTAGATTCTCACTAAACTCTATGGTAGGATTTTAATCCCAATATTAGGGGAAGTGAGCTATTGGCCTTCATGAGTAACCTTTCACATAGGTAAAACAAGAATTCCAGGATGTAAATTACCTATGACTCTCATGAGTAAACTTTCACATTTGCATAAGGAAATATAACCACCAAATCGAACCTGTTTTGCCAAGCCCATCGTGGGCCTAGGATCAAGATGCCTTGGTTGTCCTTATCGAATAGAGGAGCAATTCGAATACCAATTTAGATGTCAACTCAAACCTTATATAGTGAACCTAGTGAGACAAACCATGTCATACGATACTAGAATGCTACTAGTATAACCCAGAAAATAAAAACACTTAGGGAAACACTTCTTACCTTTATTCCTATGCACCATAGTTATGTAAGCAATGATGAAGGAACATTGTCACCTGTGTTTGTCATTTCGTGCCCTGAGAGACATCTAACATCTCTTCTCTTTACCAGGGCATGCCGCTATACTATTCGATTAATAGCTCACCCTCGTTAATAAGTAAGTAATGATAGGCAAATGTTGTTAGTTACAAGGCCTAATATCACCTTAGAAAGAGTCATGTCCAACCTGAATAAGCTATTATACTATCCGAATGATGGCTTAATGCATACCCATCATAGATGGTGATGAACGAACATCCCTAGCCAGTTGGTTTTATCCCTTAGAGGTATCACATCATCTTAATAAGGGTGATTTTTGACTTGGATAGTCATTATGTTGCCCCTATATACTTAGCTTATCATAACATCTGCAACTTTCACGTCTACCCTTAGGAACATGGCGCCTAGTATCAGGGTAATTTCTATGATTTACTACTAACCTATTATTTCTTTTGATGTTGCATGCATCATTTCATCATAATCATCATTATGAGATAATTAGCTAAAGATTCAGTGTTCAGAAAGGGTGTCTATCATAGGGCAACACTCCGCTTTTGTTCTTAGGACTTTTGAAGAAGTTAAAGCATGGTCAGAAGGTCAATAATATGAAGATAGAAATGTCCTTAAGCTCAGTTATGTCTTGTCAACACATGAAAAGTTAAAATAGGGTATCGTCTGAATGGTTGGCATGACCTGAAGCATATATGTGAGGACTTAGCCCTTTTACTCTAGGTCTGGGTGGATTTTGATCTGTTGCAAGTAATATCATAGTTTTGGAATCTCGCATACTGATGTTTCACTTTAAATCGAGTAAATTTGGTCCCCACCATT
Source organism: Adansonia digitata (assembly GCA_029448705.1). Lineage (NCBI taxonomy): Eukaryota > Viridiplantae > Streptophyta > Magnoliopsida > Malvales > Malvaceae > Adansonia > Adansonia digitata. Next base: position 24,262 of record JAQSVH010075865.1, on the reverse strand, counting down.
GATGAATACATTGCATTGTTCAACATTGAAAGGGCTGAGTCTAATAGGGTATAGTCCAAAATGCTACAACCTCTACCTTTCAAGAAAAGATTAGCATAGACCCTCAAAGCCATGAAGTCATGGGTTGATAGCCATGTCAAGATTAAAGGGAATAGTGAGTGCATTTCTTGGGTTAATCTGAAGAGAGGAATAGTGAATCTCACTGACTCAAAAATTTTTTTAGGATATCTATGCTTTGGTAATATACGGGCTACTCATTTTTTGAAAACCTTGGGTTATGTGGAAGAGCAGGAGTACATTTTTTCTCTTGATTGTGCTATAATATCAGCCTTGTACCCATCATTATTGCTGAGACCATTCAAGTCCTTAGTTTTTATAAGAAAATGGGGACATGTTGATTCATCGAATGTGCCTTACTTTTTAACATTTGGCTAGTTAGCCATTTTTATGCCAAAGAGAAAAGTATGCTGCACAATTTCTTGCCTAACTTTAATCCTTTCTCCAAGATCTTTGAATAGGAATGGCCCTAACACAAGTTCGAAGAATAGTGGGTTGACAAGTTTTGAAATCTCAAAGAAAAAAAGGTTATATGGAAGGCCTTTTAGATTGCCTTTCAATCAGTCATGTAAAAATATAGAAATCATAGTTGCATGCCACTTATGCAATTGTGGAAAAGCACCAGCTAATAGTTCACTATCGATATTTCATTTCGTTCATGCAATATCTCAAGCATTGGGACTTCGACGATGGTGAAGCCAAATATAAAGCAGAAGTCCAGTTAGCTTTCCATGCTTAAAGGGATATCCATTGCTTGAAGAGGTGTTGGAAAAAAAGCAACATGAATTCGAGGTATGAGAATGAAGGATTCACTGTATCAATAACACCTTGCTATTATCTAATGGTGGGATAGCTCAAGTCCAGGTTGGCGAGTCTCTTTTCGAGATTGAATTGGACAAACAGGAGTTTGAATAATAAAAAACAACCTTTGCCACATAAATTTGCTTAGTTAAAGAAGGAAAAAAGTTAACTAGGAATGGACACCTACATTTAAGATAGGGAAATGAACTGTGTTGTTAAGGAGAGAGATCGTGTCAAAGAGGATTTTGAGAGTTTGAAAGAGGACTACGTAGCACTCTAAAGAAGAAAGAAGTATTGATGCATTGGTAAGTCACCAGCTAAATGGGATGCAAAGCTTGCTGCCCTCAACAAAGAGCTAAATTAGTGGAAAGAAAAGGCTAAAGCAAATAAAGAAAAGCTCATCAGGGCTCGTGCCCTAGTGTCAACCTACCAAAGACCGAACAAACATCTTAAAGCTTGAGTACGAGACTTAAGAGCAGATAGGATTGACAATGGAACTTTAACACTCAACATTTAGAATCTAGAGCATTTTTTCTAAGCTAGCCTAGATCGTATCAATAAGTTGGTAAGAGCCTTTAAACATGAGGAATAAGAATGGCGGGCGATGGTTGATCTGGCACACCTAAACCATCAAGAGCATCATTGCCATATCACTGAGCAAATTTAGAAAGCCCAGATAAAGGCAGATGATATGATCAAGATTGCCCAATCTTTAAGGAAAGATATCATATCCATCAGAGACCATGAACATAAGCTATTATATTTCCTGGAACATGTGAGTAGACAATGTAATCATGTTAGATACTTTCAAATCTAATAATGTCTAATCAAACTATATATGTTACTTTATTAAAATACACTATTGGTGAAGCTATCCTACACGCCAATTATCTTTCTTGTATTTGCATAACTAATTTAATCATTCCGTTACTTTATTGATTTATCCATGTCAATAATCATTCATTGACATAATTTCATACTTATCATCATCTCATTATGAGCAATCATTAATCAACATATTTTTAATTAAAGTCTAATATGGGAATGGTCATAAAAGTGAGAGGGATTCTGAAACTAAGGAAAATGAAACTGATTATTTTGCACTACTGCAGCACCTGCCATCATAAACGGATCATAAAAATGATCATTAGGCGCACATTTAGCAACTTAAGGTAATGTATAAGGAGTCTCAAGACCAAATGTTTTATCGCCGAGATGGAATGCAAGCTTAAATCATGAAGCTTATAGAGCTAATAATGACTTCCATTAAAGAGAAGGGACAAGCTAGTGCCATGGATATTAGAAGGAGCTAGCTAACCTAAAAAATCACCCCACTAGTAGTACTGAAGCTACCAAAGAAAGGACTTATCAAGAGCATTGGCCTAACATGAGGCCAATCCTGTAGATACCATCGATGATTTACTTAAACCCTATAGTGGTGAATCTATTCATCCTTAGATTTCAAGGGGTGAATACATGCGCTCTCTCCTGCCAATCTATAATCCTTGATCATGATGAGCAAAAGAAGACAAATGGTCAATAATCTACAATGTTTACTTATAATATGAATAAGTATCAATTTTTGGAGAAATGCCTCAAAGCTATCGAAAGGAATGATAAATTTAAAGCCCTTGATGTAGAATCTTTGTCATTGGTGTCCAATCTTGTCATTCCTTTGAAATTTAAGGTATCAAATTTTGCAAAGTTCAATAAAACTATCGATCTTACTATATACATTCAAATGTACCTTAAAAAGATGGTTGGGTATGAAAAAGATGTCAATCTTCTCATACATTGCTTTCAATACAACTTAACTATGGCAGCCACCTTATGGTACATTGAGCTTGACAACATCAAAATCCAATCATAGGCTAACTTGCCAAGAGCTTTTTTAAATTAGTATCAGCACATGTCAGATTAGGCTCTCAACTGGTTCTCTTTATTGAACACAGGGAAGAAAGTCACTGAAAGTTTCAAGCAGTACACTCAGCACTAAAAAGAGGAGGCAGTTTCAGGTCAACCCTCTTTAACTGGAAAAAATGACCATGACATTCATGAACACCTTATGTGCCCTATATTATGACAAAGTGGTAAAAAACACCACCAAAAACTTTTTTTAATCTTGTTCTGTCTAGTGAAATGATTGATGTAACAATCAAATGTAGTACAATGTCAGTGGATGAGTCATCTAGATCAAGCAAAAGGCCGATCACTAATAAGAATAGGGAAGAGGAGGCAAACGCCATAAGCTAAGCTAGCCCATCTCTGTTGAGTCATTATTAGGTGCCTAGTCCCCACCATTTGGGCATACCCTACCCTAATCCAATCATTATCCCTTCTCAGCTTATTTACATTGTGACCTACAATAATCAACCTTCTGCTAACCGAAATGTCAATGTTTCTATCAATAATGTAGAAAACAATTATAGGGTAAACCAACGGAGATAACATTTGGACCATTTTTTATAACCTATAAAGAGCTTTACTAGACTTTATTCCAAGGACATTTGTTCACTCCTGTTTATGTTTCGAAGAAGAAGCCCTCATACTCTTAGTGGTATGGTGCTAATGC
>JAQSVH010075651.1:0-32755 GCA_029448705.1 Adansonia digitata | reverse complement strand
ATATATAAGTGGACTTACTATGTTCCAACCATTCTATTTCTATTTGCTTTGCTTTGATTTCCACCAAAAATTCTTGCCATTCCAAAATTTGACATCTGTGGGTTCATCTCATGATCTAGCAAAACATTGCAACTTTAAGATCCTTATGAATAATTCTAAGACGAGAATCCTCATATAAATACCTGATGCCTCCGCCAATGCCGTTAATAATGCTAAAGCGGTTCTACCAATCCAATTGCTCCCTAATTTGAAAACAATACCACAAAATCTAATAGCAATTAGTCTTTTACCATATTTCATGAAGACTGCAATTAAATATAAAATAAAATAAGAAATAAGAATTTTCTGCTCGAGAGGCAAACCAAAAAGGAGCACATCAAGGCTTTTATTAGGCATATATTCATGGACAAGCAATCTTTCGTTTTACCGTAAGCAGTAGCCGAGTTTTACAAGATTTCTATTCTTAGTTTGGCAATTAACATGATTTTGTTCTTGAACTGAATCAGCCCTTAGCCATAAGTTCTGAAAAACCTCGTAATTGCAATTTCTATACTATTTGAAAGCTTACCTTATGAAAAAAAGCATTAGAAAGCACTATAAACGAACTAATTAAGATAGAAAATTTCTTTTCCAAAAGCTCGCTTTTGTGGTGCTGAATGGTTTTAGATTATCAAACTTACCTTGTATAGAAGGCCAAATCCATCTTCTCCAAGTTTATTTTCATCACAAAAGTTTTTCGTTGCTGCATGTAAAATATATAACTGAATCAAAGGAAGTTCCTGAGATTTCACCTTATTCTCACCTTGAAAATTTTCATTTGAGTAGTCGCCACCCACTTTTGCTTTTAATTCAAGTAAATGAACTTCTTGGCTATTATGATCTTTGTTATATCCCCTTATTGCCTAATCAACAAGTGTAATCCCTTTAAGGGATAAGCATTGGAGGATAGTTGGATAACTTTCATCTCTACATTACTAGACAAGTTTGATTCCCATTGAACCTCTACTCGGCCAAAAGTCCTAGATCAAGTAAAACTTCTATCAAGGACTATATAATGAGAAAGCACCAGCACTTCTGAGGTATAGGGTATTAGAATTCCTTCATTCTCTTTTTGTTTTTCATTCATAGTAGCCTTTACTGACTTAACCATCAGAGTGTCCCCCTAGAATCAAACTCCGGGCCTTTTTCACCTTGCTATTTTGTAGGTAGCTTGGTAGCATCTCTATCGTTGCATCAATAATTGACAATGTTAGTGGGAATCGACAAGCCATACATTCATAATCGAAATTTCATTTAGGCATGTAAACAAGTAACTTTGAGTTACTAGACCTACACCATGGCAAACTTGCCCACTCGGTCTACGACTTACGTAGAGGTAACTTGACGACTTAATCTACTACCAAACGTGCCCACTTGACCTACACAGTTCACACCTTTGCTTGGGGCTAGTGTGGTGGCAAGATGACAATCCTTGCATCGACAATGGCACCATCTAGGGGAATCGACAAGCTTTCATAGCTTAGTAATAACCGTGACCTTTTTGTTAATACAAGGAAGAGCCTATGGCAACTCAAGCAACTGACTCTACTCTTGTCACTCAAACCCCTTCAACTACAAATCAAGCACATATCGGGTTTTGGCCGACCTTGCAATGCCTTATTCTACGGTAACAAAGGGACTCCTTTTTACGGATGTGAACATTGTGCCTATTCCACCTAATTTCTCATATGTCCTTCTTATTTTCAAACTCCCTTCACATTGAATCCTTGGCCTCAACCATCGAACTACTTCTAAAATCTTCTAACCTTCCACTTGTCATTGCCGTAACAAAAGCTCACCGTGCTTGATCCAAATACTTATGCTCTGAGGAGCCTATTATCCTTTAGTGCTGTTATTGTTGGAACAACTGTTCCTAATGTATCCATTATCAACTCGCCAGTGATTGATTTAGCGAACCCATTTATAGCAAGCATATCGTTACCGCCACACCCGGTAGTAACAACTATTTTAGACAGATTTATTTAGCTCGCTCAATTCCAGGCATTGGCTAGTCAGATGGTGATCCCACAGGACCTTATCCAACAGTAATATTCAAAAGAATTAATAGCCCAACAGGCCATCATCCAACAACAATAGTAGCAAATTAATCAGCTTTTACAAGCATAAATTGATCATCAAAATCAGTTGGCTGGTAAATCTAACATTAGAAACCATAGTCCAAGCACCAAACACCACAGCCTAAGCACGAAAAACCAGCAGACAAATCAGGAAAGTGACGAAGTCTAAAAGAGTTTGTATTCTACTCCCGATGGCGATCTATACAGGAAGCAAGAAGACATAGATCGCCATGCTTAAGATTCCCTGTTGATTGATCAAGTGGCAACCCTCCGATAATAAGTTAAAAACTTGAAACAATCAAAAAAGGATGATTGGGAATGGTTAGAAACTAAGCACAATCCACTATCCTTGGTCGTCCACCAGGTAACAGTTCCTAGAAAGATCAAGCTTTTGTCAATCTTTGCATCAATAAATGGCACGGTCTGTGGGAATTAAACCTATAACTTAAATTAGTAAAGGATACTATGAACGAAGAACAAAGATATATTGATGGAATTCTAATAATTGATATCTTAGAAGTGCTGATGCTATCTCATTATATAGTTCTTGATAAAAGTTTCACTTGATATGAGACTTTTGGGTGAATAGAGGTTTAATGGCAATTAAACTTGTCTACTAGTGTAGAAATGAAAGTTATGCCAGTATCCTTCAATGCTTATCCCTTGAAGGGATCATACTTGTTGACAAGGTGATGAAGGGATATAATAATGTGACACCAAGTGCCTTTGGCTTCTGTGCTTGATGGGGCAATCGCTTTCTTCCAGCAGCATGGCAAGATTAACACCCAAATAGTATTCCTAGATCTTTTTTGGAGTTAAATACTTCCCACACTTGAATTGGTGACCACAAAAATATTCTTTCTGTTTTAGCTAACTACATTTAGTTTTACCTTCATCTTACTCATAGACGAGCATAAACTCCATTCCACTGGAAAACCCCATTCCTCGTTAGACCGCTTCTGTATCAGTAAAAACTGTTCGTTGGTGACGTGGGCATTTGATGGGATATCTGTGATCATCTTCTTAGTGGCGCACTGTAGGTAGTACTAGCATTTATCCTGACTCTTCAAGGAAATCAAGTGCCTTATCACTTCAACTAATGGATCCTACCCTTTCTCTTTCCAAACAATAAAGTAAGTCATTAGCATTGCCCTTGCATTTAGCTTTAGCTAGTTTAAAGATATCCTATATCGATTCAATACCTTGCAGAAGAATCATTCTAGTGCAAGATGAAAGCCTTCCTTGAAACTGTGCAAATAGAAAGGCATGTTATTCCCCTCAACTCTTGTAATAAGTCACCCAAATGTGGGGTTTGAATCTCAAACCACTTAAAGTTAAATCCACGTTCTATCAATATCTCCATTATAGTCGCCATATTGATCACCTCTTCGAAGGCATCTACTATACTGGAGTCTATCTGTATTGGGCCAATTATGATTCCTTCACCTTCTTCAGTTTGGCCTCTCTCGATTAGGCCGTGGCCCTGCTCTACACTTGTACCATCTTCTTATGTTTGTCTAGTCTATTGGGCCTCACCATCTGCCATCGGAGTCTCGATTTCTTCTTTAATAATGAAGTAAGGATGATCACTGCCTTCATCAGTATGCATTTTTTCCATTATAAACAACTGTCTTACAACCTTTTTACCGTTTACCTCCAGATTTCCCTTTCTGCCCACTGATTGCAACAAGAATTGAGTTTGTCAGAAAACCATATGACTAACCCATAACAAATAGAAAATCTAACTATTAGAAAAGCAATAAAAGAAATCCTTACCCAAAAGATAATGATGGAAGCATGGACAATTCTTAAAACTTGACTCTCGCCAGAGAATATAGTGGATACCTTGAAAAGTGGCGTAGTGCAGATGACTTGAAACAAGAGATTCTAATTTTCACTGGTGTGTGGCGAAATGGTATGAAGGTTATTTATAGGGGTGCCTCTGTAATTTCATGAATCATTGCGTACGATTCGCAAGCATTATCATGTATCATTTTCTCACTACAAGAGTATGCCGAATTTATTTAATGTGCTGATTTCCTTGTCAGGTATGAAATTCAAATTTAATTTTTTTTTTTAAAAAAGGAATAGCATTCGACTCGACAATTTATTTTTGCTCGACATTATTAAAGCGACCTATATCTTTGGGGAACCTAATTCTTTTCAGATCGTCATAGACATTATTGGTCTATGAACGATCACTTTATAACTGCCTACATCCCTAGGGGGCAATTATTATATCCTCTCATCGCCTAATCAACAAGTGTGATCCTTTCAAGGGATAAGCATTGGAGGATAATTGGATAACTTCCATTTCTACACTACCAGGCATGTTTGATTGCCACTGAACCTTTACTCGAGTTATAGATCAAATGAAACTTCTATCAAGGACTACTTAATGAGATAGCATCAGCACTTCGAAGGTATAAGTTATTAGAATTTCTTCATTCTCTCTTTGTTCTTTGTTCATAGTATTTTTTACTAACTTAAGCATCGGAGTGTCCTCCCAGAGTTAAACTTTAAGCCTCTTTCACCTTTGCTATTTTGCAGATAGCTTGGTAGCATATCTATCATTGCATTAATAATCTTTATTTTTTTAAGAGAAAATAATTATTTGGCATAAAAATGTGTCAACTAGAATTGAAATAGAACTGTGGAAGTAAGATTCAGTCAGCCAATGCGTAGCTTGAAATTTTCTCTTTCTCTAAAGGAAAATGTTGGAAAACTAAAGATGAAATATGGAGAACACACAAAAAGGAAAATGCACAGCCAATATTTAATAATAAAAGAAAGAGAAAGTTTGAATGTGAAAATTTAGCTTAAGGCACATTAGCAAGCACTTTCTTTAAAGTAGATTTTTGTCGCTATGTTACTATAAATAGTAATTGATGACGTCTTACTCTTAAGATGCAACGAATAGTCAAGGATTTCTAATGTATACTCAAATAAAAAAGTCTTTTGAACTTTTAAATCTCTCAACTGCTCTTGAAGAAAGAAAAAACATAATGGAGAATATTTAAAGAAGAGTGAAGAATGAAATGTAAAGTTTTAGACTCTTGGGGATGGGCAATTTATATTACATGAAACATCACTAAAGCACTTTCTCAATAATTTTTTTCATATATCAAAGAGATAAATCCTTCCATTTAATAAATATAAATATATATATATATAATAAATTTTAAATCACCACCATTAAAAACTAACTGTCCTCTACATGATTCAAAATTTAAAGAAAACAAAAATAGCTTTTTACAATGCATTCAGTAAAGGTGTCTTGTGGACTTAAACATTATTTAGTAAAGAAAATGTAATTGGAAGAACCATAGTGAACTTGCATTTTGTACTAGGATCTTTTAGCATAATCTTTTATTCATCATACACATTATATGAGATTTGTATTGAGTTCACAAATGAGGACATGCTTTAATAACCTTGTACTCAGATCTTGATTCTTGAATGCTGTAGAGAAAAGTCCGATCTCATAGGTTGCAACCTCATAAGCAAACTCAAATAGGTGAATTCTTTATGGATATGTGTAGTGGAAGATATCTTACATAATTTACTATGAATTCATTCAAAGCATGTGTTTTTCCTATCTACTACATTAAGTACCATAAAATCATTGTAGGATTAGAAAGTAAAAAAATATTATACTTTTTCAATTACTAAACAATTTGTTTATTCCACATTGAACCTTTATCTTGGAATCTTCAATTAGAACGGTTAGTTTGTCACTGTCAGTAATTTCTAATTTATGGCTTTTGTCCTAGTCTTCTTGAAAATTAAATGACTTACTTTCTTGCCAGTCCTTTTGTTAACAAGTCTGCAATATTTTTTGAAAAAGGGTAATCCAATATGATTACTCCATTTTTAATTAAACCATCATAGTTCTCTGCCTTAAACATAGATGTCTCTTTTGCTTATTTATTTCTTTTGTTTACACTTTGCAATTGATGCTTGTTTATCACAATAAAGGCAAATTACAAGAATGGGTTTTTCAATAATTGGAATATCTTGTAATAAACTTTCAATCCATTCTGCTTTTTAGGCCATTGTATCTAAGGCTATCATCTTAGATTCCATAGATAATCTAAAGATACATATTTACTTGGAAGATTTCCATGCATAGTAGCACCACTTAATGTGAAGACATGTTTTGTGAGAACCTTGGTACTCTCTGAATTTGAAATCCAATTTGCATCACCATAGCATTAGCATAGGGAAGTGACCTGAATAGTGTATACTAAGTGATATCTTACCTTTTAGATATCTTAGTATCTTTTCAAATGCTATGCAACAACTTATATTAAGATTGCTTCTATATCTACTTAACTTTCCCATAGATTGTGCTACATCAAATCTTGTAGCATTTGCGAGATCCATGAGTGTATCAATGATTTGAGAGTACAACAAGGCTCTTTAGGATTTTTCCTCAATCTTACATTTAGATCATAAGTTGTACTTACAAGTTTACAATCATACTTATTAAATTTCTTTAATATTTTCTCAATATAATGAGATTGTGTAATTGTAATACCCAGAAGATTTTGTAAAATCCTAAATCCCAAAATAACATTAGCCACTCCTAAATTTTTCACGTCAAACTTACTCAGCAAGAAATTTTCAATCTTTTAATTATATTTATATTGCTACCAAAGATAAGAATAGCATTAACATACAGACATAATATTACACAACCAAGATTCCTGGTTTTACAATGCACATATTTCTTTGAGTCATTAATCAAAAATCCATTTGACAAATTAACTTCATCAAATTTCTCATGCCATTATTTTAGGGCTTGCTTTAATCCATATAAGGATTTCAAAAGTTTACAAACCTTATTTTTCTGACCTGGTGTGACAAATCCCTCATTTATTCCATGTATATTTCATTTTCTAACTCCAATATTGAATGAACTTCTAACTTCTATATGGATGCCAAGGCTAAAAGCACTTACATTGTTGTCATTTTTGCTACAAAAGATTATGTGTCAAAATAGTCAAATCTTTTTTTCTTGGAAAATAATTTTTTGCAACAAACCTTACCTTAAGTATTTCTATAAACCTATCTGGCCTAAATTTCTTCTCAAAAATCCACTTACTGTCAGTAGGTTTATATCATTCAGGTAATTCAATCAAAACCCAAGTCTTATTATTTATCAATGACTCTATTTCAATATTTATGGCATCTTTTCCAAAAGTATGACTCTACAAATAATGTGGCCTCTTTATTTGTTCAAGTATCATCCTTTATTAAATATGTATAGAAGTCATTTCCAAAATTTTTTCTACTCTTGCTCTTTTGCATTTTTTATAACTTTTCCTATTGATTTTGTCTTCCTCATCAAGCTCTACTAAAATTGGAGTGTTATCAAAAGGCATTGATTTACTCACAATATTTTTTAGAGATAATATATCCTAAAAAATAAAATATCTTAATTCTATGATAGTGTTGCATTTATATGGAGTTATTTTTAATTCTTTATGAGGAACTCTATTTAAAATATGACATTCGGACAATAGTGCTTCACTCCATAAATTGTTTGGGTGTTCAAAGCTTGATAATGTACAATTTATCATATCTAATAAAATTCTAACTTCTTTTCTACCACACTATTTGACTAAGATCTATAAGGAGGAGACACCAGAGAATAATTCCATTTTTCATTACAGAAGTTTAAAAATTCTATAGAAACAAACTCTTGTCCCTATTTAATTTTTTTTGTTTTTGATTTTCAACTTTATTTTTGTATGAAGTAAGCATGTCCAAAGCCTCATCTTTTATTTGAATTGGAAAGACATATCAATATTTAGAGAAATCATCATAAAAGTAATGAAATATCTCTTATCATTCCTAAAGCAAATTTAAATATCACAAACATCACTATGTATTAATTCTAAAATTATAGATTCTCTAGTTAATTTAAAAGGCTTTCTAGTTAATTTAAGCTGCACACAAGTTTCACATTTTTCATGCAAGTTTATATCAGATTTAGGAATATGATCCATAAATAAGCATGCCAAACATTAAGGGAATGAACAATATTATAAAGAGAAAAATTTACAATTCTCACTATTATTATCAAAATAATATTTAACACATTTAACTTGAAAAGATCCTACAAAACATATTGTTTGCCTATAAAGGACTCATTCCTACTAATTACAACTTTATTAGGCTCAAACAATAATTTATAGCCATCTTTAATAAGAAGGGAATCACTAATTAATTTTTCCTAATGTCGAACACATGTTGCACTTGCACAATCTTCCAAAAAGTTAGTAATAAATCTATTCTTCCTTCTCCTTTCACTTCTACAATAGCATTATTACCCATGTTTACTACTTTTTTGTTAATAACCTAATATTTTGAAAATAATGATTTGTTAGCATAAAAACAGATATTTGCACTAGTGTCAATCCACTATTTAGGTGATAAACACACTAAATTGATCAAAAGAATGACTGATACAAACCTTTTTGTCAATCTCACTAGTCATAACATTCACTCGTGAGGCTTGGTCTCAGATGTTTTTTTTTTCTTTGTAATATAAGTAGGCTCTTGTATATGACCCAATTTTTCATCAACAAAGCAACATCTGTTATTTTTCTTGTTAACATCATTTTGTTGTTTAGAGGAATTATCATTTGAAAACTTCCTCTCTTTTGGGTTTGGAATTTTTTTTCCTTCAATAATGTTCGTCTTATTCGTAAACTTATTTGACAATTTATCTTTATCTCTTTTTTTTCCTTCAATATGAAGAGAAATCCATAGTAGGAGTCTCACATTTGTGTTTTAGGGACAAAGCAAAGGATTTTTATTTAAGAGGAAGTATTTTATGCAAAACACCTACATGACATTCCTTACTTTTTTCAATGTTCATTTGTTTCAACTCATGAATTAGAACTTGAAAAAATTGTGCTTGTTCCACTATAATTTTATTATTATTATTTTAAAATCCATATATTTTCTTATAATATAGTTATCAAGACATTCATCTTTTTTACCATATTTCTTTTTCAATGCATCCCATAATTCTTGTGCAATTGTTGTAATACAGAAAATATCATAAAGATTACTAGACAAAGCTAAAAAAAATATGACCATGACAAAGATAATCCTTATATACTTGTATTTGATTATTAGTGTCTATAATCAAGTTAGAATTAGAGTTTCCATTTAAAGGATCAACAAGATTGGGGTTTTCATTCGATAACACACCAAGATTGAAGATAACAAAAAATGTCCTAAAGTTGTCAACCAATAATGCATTTGATTTTTCCATCCACATAATTTTTTTCCAAAAAATTTTTTTGATTTTGCAGAAATTTGTTCTTTATAAAAGCAATTTCTTTCTTTTTTTTCTTTTAAAAGCTAGGAATAAATTTACCCTAAAATTGTTGAAAAATTAAAAATGAAATATATAGTGAACACACAAAAAGGTAAATGCATAAAGAAATATTTAACAATAAAAGAAAGAGAAAGTTTGAATGTGAAAAACCTGGTTTAGAGCATGTTATGGCAGGCACTTTCCTTAAAATAGATTTTCTTCACTACCTTGTTGCAAATAGCAATTAATAATATCCTACTCCCAAAATACAATAAACCACTCAAGGATCTTTCAATGTGTACTCAAATAAAAAGCCCTAAGAACTATTAAATCCCTCAACTACTCTTTCAAAAAGAAACAAAATAAAGGAAATATTTAAGAAGAGTGGAGAACAAAAAGTAAAGGTTTAGACTCTTGCAGATGTGTATTTGTAATGAGTGAAATATCACTAAAATGCCTTCTTAATAAAAGACACAATTTTTATTTTATATGTCAAATAGACATTTACTTCCATTTAATCAATAGATATACTAAATTTTGAATCACCACCCTTAAAATCCAACAAAAACACCTTCAATACAATAAAAGGTAATTCCAAAAAATTGCTTATATACTTGCATCAATAGCAACCCACTTTGATTTGTCTTGTTTGCTATCTTCTAAGAGGAATAAGTCTATATTATTTTACTCCAAAACAAACTTTTTTTTCGATTAATTTTAGTTGATTTTTCTTATTATTTTATTTGGTAGATATTAGTTTGTGCTTAGCAAGTGTTTATCCTATTGTTTGCTGCATGAAAATTTTTAATAATAAAAAAATGATAAATGGTTAAAAATTACCAAGCTAAATTCTCTAGCATTTACTAATACTAGAGGGATCTAAAGGTTAAATAGAGCCTTGGCCTTTTTGCTCCTTTAAATTCCCTAGATTTTTAAAGAATTTGTTTAGCTCATAAATTGTTTTTGCCTCTCAAAGTTCATGATTTGATGTTTTTCAGCTCCTAATATAAAATTCTTAGGTTTGTGCCTAGATGATACTAACCTTCTATACCACTTATTTTGTTTACTGAAGGAAAAGGTGCTTCTAACTGAACCTTTAGGATTCTTAATTATCTTAGGTTCTAGTGATTCAACTTGAGGTTTTCCATAAAATGGATTTATCTAATACCTGATACTACAACTTCATGTAAAAACTCTCGCACCTTATATTCCGCTTGCGAATGTTAGACATGCAAGAATTGCATCACATAAACACGATTGACAATTTGCAACTAAAAAGTCAAAGGTGCTTTGAACAAGTCGATATAGTGTTTTAAGATTTGAAAGGTTAACTTTTTTAGTTGCATACATTGGGTTAGAAACATTTGAAAGCATCATACTCAAATCGTTAAAAGTCTCAGCTAGATTCATTTCATATTTATCGAAGTCTATTATATTTAGAACATTATTGGCATATACATTAGGTGATACCTCCATGATAGATAAAAAAGATTTACAGGAATATCACACCAAACATTCATCATATTATATGATCGCTTCTTTGTCACAAGGGCACCACCTTACAATCTCAGTTCTTGTTGTGTCAATGCAGCTTTGACAGATATTAGGTTAAATATCACCTTTATAAAGGAAAAGGCCTTAAACCTTGTCAAGATCCTCTCTTTCATATATTTTAAAGAAACCATAAATACTTCTTTGACCATAAAGCCACCAAATAAGAAGGCGGTCAAGGTTGCTCTTGAATTAGCTTAAATATGAAAAAACAGATAATATTGTCGTAAAATTCAAATTCAATTTAAAATTCCAAAAATCCAGATAAATATTTTTAAAATTAAAATATAGTATTTTATTCAAATTAGAATTTGATTAGGTTGGTTTTAAACAATAACATTCTAGGCTTCAAAAATATAAAGCCACTTAACCTTTAGCCTAAGCCCAGTTTAGCTTTACGGTGGCAACGCATGTGCATATGTGGTCTAACCTTATGTAGACCTCAACCTTCCAGCAAAAGCTTGGGTGCTTTTTGGGACCCAACTCCACATTGGAAATAGGTTAATATATACCACATAAACAAGCCATACATTTCCAATGTAGGTTGCTCACCATCATACACCGATAACCAAATTTTCTTCCACTTTAAATAGGCATTATGAGAGCAATTTTTTATTCACCATGGATATTAATTGTGCAACATATAGATGCAGCATGATTTACATATAATAACCTATGTATTGGTATACATATTTCGTGTTTATACACATTTATTGGCCTATTGACATCCAACAACTCCCACTTGAATGAAAATTGTCAGAATAAAATGACAAATTCACTCGAAATGGAAGAAAAATATCTTGACAAGTTATCACATCAGGTTAGGTAGCTTTTGGCCTTGAACTTTTCAAAACAACAGTTATTAGATTTACTCAGCTAACTAGTGAACTTGATGTTTCAAACCATTTAACATTTCTTGTAAACTAAGATAACAGGTGTCAAATAATCCCTCTTTAAACACCCTTGGTTCTCATAGTATGATGTCTGCAGTGAATGTGTTGAGACTTACGATTATACAAACAATTTCATCCTTTACCAATTGCAAATTGGCTATTGCAATGTATATATATTGCTAGCATAAGTTTTGGCCAACACGTAGTGTATTCTAAAAAATTTTGAAGCCATTATGCTTCTTTTTTAGCTTTATGTAAAGCTAAAACACATATTCCATTATGGATCTGGCTATACACTTTTGTTTAAAAGATTCCCAAGACATTACAGCTCCTCCAATAGTAAATATAAAGAAATAGGAAACGAAAATGTAGCGCTTTTACGGTTTCGCTAAGAGGATAAAAAAATTGAAAGATAAAAAAAGTCAAAAGATAAAGAAAGTCAAAAGATAAAGAAATATGTTTAGCTTTTATTGAACCTGTTTGGAATATATATGTAAAAGTTGCATAGAAAACAATTAAACTAGCTTATGTAGATTAGAATTAGGTCAAATCATATATCTCTTTCAAGTTCTAATTCGATTAGGACTACGGTCGACTCATCCCTTATTTATTAGAGCTCTAAGCTGCTCTCTTTTGGGCTGATGTAAGAAAAACACAATTGTTCAAATAGGAAATGATTTGTTGAAAGTTTAAAAAATAAGATTTTGATTAAAACATTACCCATCCCTAAGAAAGTTTGTTTTCCTTCTTAATCATAAGGAATATTGTTTGACGTAAGACAATTGGACATCTAATGGTTTGCTACAATATATGTTAATAATTCCTGAGATAAGGACTTATCACAAATTGCAAACTTAAGTAAGCTTTCTACTTTATCAGATTAGCCTTTTATGATTGTATATGTGTTTTTTAACGTGATCTAATACTATGGGAATTGAAAATTTTTAAATTTTACTTTTTATATCTCATATTTTTTTAACTACTAACATAGTTATATATCTTTATATGTCTTATGCTATATATATATCTATATAAGAAAAAAAGCTCGATTAGATCATCCAAAAAGCAAGGTAAAATCAAAGAATAATATTCCTAATATAAAATAATTAGTGATCTCAAGTCTAAGAATTACTTATACATCCGCTAAATAAGAATGTTGCATAGAAAATAAGTGAACCACTAGATAGCATCATTTCAAGATAAGTACAATAAACATGCACTAATGATAAGCATCCACATTTTTAAACGTAATTTTTTGAAACTTCAATCGATGAGATTGATTACTTGCCTTATAAGAAAAATCATAACCACGATTTAGTTTCAACTATTTATATCAATGTCTTTCTTAATAAAACACTTACAAAAAATTTAAAAAATATATAATTTTGATGCAATAACAAATGCATTGCTAGTTATAGACTCCTAATTTTGCTTGAACCTCCATGCCAACATTTTGATGCATCATCAAAGCTGTATGTACAAGCTTGAATCCAATCTTCATCATTCCTAGCTAAGGTAAAGAAATAAATTATTTAATTTAAGTCTTTAAGTCTTATAAAAAATACATATTAGATAAAACAGGTCTCACGTTCTTATTAAATTAATTTATTTTGGCTTATTTTATTTAATTATGTTAGGTCATAAATTATTTTAATTTAAGGCCAAACCTTATAACAATATGCATTAGATACAATAAAGCCTAAGTGCATATTCAATTAATTCATTTGGAGATATTTTGTTTAATTATGTTAGGCCAATTTTTCAAATATTTTAAATTTTCAATGGGCTTTGTTAAAATTATTTTGATCTAATATGTCCATTGCTTGAATTAATTTTGAGTTTATTGAGTTGGATTAATTAATTTTTTTAGGCCTAATTAGATAGATGGTGAGATATTTTATAGCAAAATTTTATATTCAAATGATATTTTAGAACTTTAGTGGTTAATTAGTGCTAAAGTATTAGTACTTTAACTAATTAAAAAATTGAAAGCACATCCTAGTACACCATAACTCATCATTTTTGTACATGAGAAATATCTCAAATGCCCACTTTGCTAGGTTATTTTGGTAAATAAAATCGCATGCTCTATCATACACATTTTGGCTCAAGTGTAGGATCAACATTCACCTCTCACGTGCTCTTCTTTAACCCCCCTAAAAAAAACTCCATTCTTGTAGCTCCCTCTATAGCCTTTCAAAAACCCTTAAAAAACTCTTTTTTCAAGCATTTTTCTTCACCAAGACTCCTATCATTAATAGTTATGGCAACGTGGCTCGGACACGAATCCTAACCAAGCCCAACTTAAATAGCCTTTGCTTTTATATTTGTTGATATATCACTATTTTATATTCTCTTGTTTCTATAGGCCATATCATTATTGACACTTTTTTATTTTTGGGGAATGGTTGGGCGAGAAGAATTAGTCACTCGACTTAACCCTAAATAGTCATTATGAAATGACTATTTATTTGGAGTCACCACCAATCTATTTGGGCTAGGTGATATTGCTCACCTATCGGAGTTCATATTTTGAGGGTTATAAAACATTAAAATATCAACTCAGAGGATCGTGATTGTGCTAGAGATTATATAAAAAAGTTCGAGAATTGGTTAAGATCACAAGCAAAGATTGACTCTCTCATGATGCCTAAAAATCGATACCATATTAATTACGTATTAACTTGACTTTGAATTTTTAATTCGGTTTCAATAAATGGCATTTACTTATAAATTCCCAAAATAATATTTTATGAAACAAATGTATTATTCCGTGTCAAAAAAAATAAGGTTTTTAAAATTTTGAAAATTAAAATCTCTTATGCATTCCACCAAAGGAGTAGTGGAACATGAAAGCTTTTTATCATTCTCTTTTGTACCCTAATAGAAAACTAGAGGAACATAAAAGATTTTAAAATTTAAAACATCGTTCGCATCCCGTTGGAAGGCCGGAGGAATGCGAAAGGTTTTATTTTTATGAAATTTACAAAAATTCCAATTTTCACTTTGAAAAAAGTATCTCATTATTAAAATGATCCATATAACCCCTCTCATTTTTTTGGGAGTTTCTCCACATATTATTTTAACTTGGAGACATTACCTTAATTTTCTAAAAGAAAATTTTATATTTTATTAAAAATATTTATAAAAAATCCTAAGACTCGATAACAATCTAAAATAACAAACTTATTCGTAATATGTGCCTTTGATATGAAAATATTCTAGTAATCACATAGGACTTATTCTAATGCAAAATTTCCACAATGCCCCTAGGCTATACCTTCGATGTGTCAGTATCTTGGCAACTTTAAAGGACATAAAAAGGATTATAAAATGTAAATCTATCCTAAATGTACATCTTTGGCATAAAAGCATCCCGATGACCACCTAGGACTCAATTCTAGAGAAATTACCAAAATACCTATAGGGTGTACCTTCGACGTGAAAGTATCTCGATGACCTTAAATAACACGAAAATGATTATACAAAGGTAAACCTGTCCTAAATGTACATCTTTGGCATAAACGCATCCAGATGACTACCTAAGACATGGTTCTAAAAAATTACAAAAATGCCCTTGAGTGTACCCTCGATATGAAAGTATCATGATAACCCTAATGAAGTCTAAAATGATCTTAGAAGGCTAAAATAATCCTAAGTGTTTAACTTTGGTCTAAAAGCATTTCGATAAGCAAAATTACCAAAATGTCGCTAGGATATACCTTTGACGTGAAAGTATCTTGGTACCCTAACGGACGCTAATATGATGATAAAATGATGAATTTACCTTAAATAAGGAAATTAAAATTTGAAAATTGATTTAAATACAAAAATTACAATTAAGCCCTTAAACTTTTGAAAAGTTCATTTTATACCCTACAGTAAACTGAAAAGATACAAAAAGTTCTAAAAATTTCTTTACCCCTACGGAAGGCCATATAATAGAAATATTTAAAAGCGACAAAATGGCCATTTTGCCCCTAAATACTAAAATTTGCTATTTGGTCCTTAAACTTCTCAATTTTGCACTTAGGTGCTTAAATAAAAAAAATCCTAAATTTTCACAAAATAATTGTAATCATGTAAAAATTAGCATTTAGATCATTAAGAACATCCATATAAAGGTTCGGTCAAACACCTTTAACCATAAAACAAAAGTTTTCTATTTTCGTAAACTAATCTCTGAACTTTGTAAAATTGCATAATGACCCCTTATAAGTATGAAAAATAACTAAAACATGTTCTAAAATACACGAAATCAGTTTCTATACAGGCCATGAAGCTTTTGATGAATCCTAAAATTGGCCTAAAAAATTTATACATTTTGCAATTTAGTCCCTATATTTAATAATATTATAAAATAACCTAAAAAAAAGAAAAACATGGAATTATTACAATAATATGCACTAAATCATCATAAAAAAGAACCTATTAGATTCAACCAAATAAAAAATATCAAACATAAGCATGCTTTGACATAGGAAATCAAGAACATAAATAAATAATGCTAAACCAAAATAATAAAACAAAATAAAAATAAAAATGAATATTCTAATATACTTAATCATATATTAACTTTAAAATTAAAAAAAAAAAAGAAACAACATAAACATAAACAAACATATACAATATCAAGAATATACAAAATCACCATATTTGGCCTTTCAACATAGATGAAAATCCATGAGCCTAACATCGTTTTGAATCATAAATGAGATAAAAAATGAAGAAAAACAAAAAAGAATGAAACTTATACCTTAACAGAGCCTAGAAAACTAATAAATTTTCAAATGCTTTTTTTTTTTGTTTTTTTTTTTACAAGCTCTCTCTCTCTCTCTCTTTTTTCAACCAAAAACCTCCGGAACAACAAAATCCTCCCCTTATTTGTAAGGGGAAGGAACGGCCAAGGGATCAAGAAAGATCCCTTAGCTGAAAGTTTTCTTCTTTTTTCTTTTTATTTTAATTTCATTTTTTTAACTTTTGTCATATTGGCATCAAACTTTTTTTATATTCCAAATTTGATTCGTAATTATTGTCATTCAAAAATATGCTATCATGATTACATTGATAATATCACTAATGGGAAATTAGAATTCAACTAAATTGGTTAAGGAAAAGTTAAAAATCAACTAGACTAATTTCCATGAAACTAGTAGCAAATAATCAATAATTAAAATAAAATTAAAATGATGATAATAAAATAAAAAATTAATAATTATAAACAAAGTTTAAAATTAAATAATAAAAAAAAACTTGATTGAAACTCTAAAACTCGCAAAATTATATGAGAAAAATCCTTTTGGATAAAAATTAATATATATATATAAATTCAAAACTCATCCAATTAATTAAATTTTCAAAAGCTGATTTAATATGAATTTAATAAAAATATTTGATGAATTTTAAAAATTATAAACTCAGAAAAAACCCCCTAAAAGTTTACTATGTAAAAAACTTCGTATTTTGAAAACAAGAAAAATTTTGAAAAAAGTAAAACTCATAAAATAAAAATAAATTTTTCAATACCAGTTTAATATGAATTAAATAATAATATTTGAATAATTTTAAAAATTATAAACCTAGTAAAATCTTTTCGAAAAAATTTACAAAGTAGAGAAATTCATACTTTAAAAACGAGAAAAATCCTAAAATTTATGATAAATAAATGATTTTTGAAAAACTGATTTAATGGTGATCAAATGCGAATATTTAAACAATTTTAAAATTCAAAACCTGAGAAAATTTCACCAAAAATTTTACAAATAAAGAAAAGTTTGTATTCTAAAACTGAGAAAATTTAAAGAATTCATTAAAACTTATATAGAAAAGAACTAAATAAAACATATTATCCAAAATACTAATTTACAAAATGGTAAAGGTAAAAATCTGGAATTCAAAATAATTTTACTAAAAAAATTTTACGAGTATGATACTTTTGGTACTATAAAAAAATTCAAAATTAATTACTAAAATGGGTAACTTGACACATTTTGATATAAAATGCCAATATGAATTTTTTCTTAAATATTTTTTATTTTTAGAGTGAGTGTCTACATAAATACCATATAGGTATTGGTAAAAATATACAACAGTCAAAATTTTGAATTTTACAAAAAATTTTTAAAAATTCTTAAAATTAGAAAATTTGACCATGATATCATCCACAAAAATAGATTTCCAAAATTTTTACAAAAAAAATTAAAAATTAATTTTTCTTAAATATTCATCCTATGTATCCAAAATTAAGAGTTAAAATATGACTTTTTTGTCATGTGAATTTATAACCATTTAAATATGACTAAAAAGGTCTTGAAAATGTCTGTTCATCTGAAAAAAATCATCCCAATGAGAGCAGCCGTTAAATTCTCGATCTCGAATATTCATGATTATTGGCAAAGGGACCTAACGAAATTAGGTGTCTACAATAGTAGAACCCTTAAGCTCATTCATTGCCACCTTTTCTTGCTAATATATAGCAAAAGAAGGGAACAAAGTGAGCTAAAAATGTGGACAACAAAGGAAAAGTTTTGAAGCTTATGGGTATATTTCTTATCCTTTCTCTATTCATTTTCTTTTTTTCCTCCCTTAACTCGTTTTAGTGAGCCACTTTCATAGAAGCCATGACCTTACCTTAGGAAATTCATGCATTAATATGGCCTTAGTTGTGGGAGGCTTAGGATTCGTGAGCCTTTGTTGACCTTTCAGTGTGATTTTTCTCATGAAAACCATGTTTATATGCTTTGGCTTCTTTGAAGTAATCTTTTAATGTTATCTTGAAATTTTCAACATGCTTTTTCTTGTTTAAATGTATTCATATCATCTTCCATGTTATTATTTTTGATGTCATTCATAAAGCCAACATATCCATGCATCTTTTAATTGATTTTCTTACACGTTTCTTATCATTTTCATTTCTAAATATCATATTAGCTTGTTTACACATGTCATATATGTTTATTGTCATGGATGTCACATTTTTGTTCATTACATGTTTGTTGAAATGATTGTTTAATGTTTGCCAAAAATCTATTTTTATAAAACTCCCAAGTTAAGTCTACATTACCTCCAATAAATGGAGATTAACATGGACTTAATGTTTTCTATCAATATGTTTTCCAATCTTGAGGAAAAATCAAGCTCTTCCTATTTGGATTCATGATTAAATGAGGCATAATATTCTAATTTCGAAAAACAAAATCTGTCTTTCAATTTCTCTCAAGCTGTTTGTATATTAATCTTATGTTTGGTGTCTTTTGCTTGTGACTTGGTCAACAGGCTAGTTTATCATTCCAAACTACTTTAAGACTGTGCAAATGAATCTGTGAAGTCACTATCGTGGCCCCCTCTTATCATAGGCATTTGAATGTCCATAACTCGAGTCTAGTTCTAGAATACAAAAAACCAAAAATTCCCCTATTTTAGCACTAGTAGCATTGTGACCCTGACTTGAAAAATCATTTTCAAACCCTATATAATTTTTTTTTTTTGGAATTTTTCCATTAAAGGGCATTGAATTAGCTTTCCAACGGTATCTTCTTTGCCCTCGAATTATTTCAGATAAGAGAGTTATTTTTTGAATCTTTGTTGTCTGCAACCTCTAAAATAAGTTATCAACATTATATATGCGTCATGTCTACCCCTAAGATGAAGTTTCTAGAATTTTGAATATTTTTCCTAAAATATAAATGAAATTCCTTTTCTAAAAGTTATCGTTCGTGATTTAATGATTCCCAATGTGTTTAGAATGATTTTTCAAAATCATCAAGCCCTTTCCCTTGCACGTGTCACTAGTATTAAACAAGACCCAACTTCAAAAATTATTTTCTCCTAGAAAACGGCTTTTAGGATTTTTGAAATATTTTTATATCAATCTTTGTCAAGTTACCTTTCCCACGATATCTCACCCAACCCTTTGGACCTTCAGATTAATCCAAAATAAAATCAGAAACGGGGATAACGTGACGCTGTTCCTTATTTTTTGCATTAATTAAAATTAATTGATTTTTCAATTCCTCCTCCAAGGCATTTGAATGCCTCTAGGTGGGTCTAATCAACCCTTATCAAGTCAAGAAACATGTCAACTCCTTAGGCCCAGATCAAGGCACAAACATTTTTTAAATTTTATCATCCTTATTTTTATCAATTCCCACTTTTAAAAAAAAATCATTGCTTTTGTCAAGAAATGTTAAAATTTTCATTTTATAAAAGAAATCATCCAAACTTTGTCAATTTAACTCTTTTAGTCTCATTTTTTCAAAAATCATTAAAAATCAAAATTTATTTCTCTCGATTTTCCCCTAGATTTTTAAAACCTAAAGTTAGTTTTCACGCCTCAATCAACCAATAAATTTGAACCTGTCTAAAAAATTATCAACTTGGTTATTTTTCAAGAACCAATGACAATTACAAGATACAACCCTTTGTTTTTACATTTTTGTGTGATTTACTTTATGCAATATATCTTATCTTTTGTATGCCTCACTAATACGATTCTCTTCGTGGTGTTCATTTTTACATTCATATTTTCAAATCATTTTTGTAAATCACAAAGTCAACGTTCAATGTCAATATCTCTAGTGCTTGAAATGAAATATCCAATTTTCAAAATTAAATTTGAAGATCATTTTTATAAAACAATTTCTATATTTCCCACCTCTCCAAGATACATATGGGATTAAAATTTTCCTTAAAACCCAAGTTTATTATTTTACATAAATTCATGCAGAAAAGGGAATTCTATTAAAATAACGATAACTCAAAACCAAAGAAACCGAAATCAATATAAGACACAGCTAGGAGGTACCAATTTTGAGTGTCGTGGAGGTGTTGATACTTCCCCACACGTAATCAACTTTCGAACCCACTGACTAATCTCTGGACCATGTAGACCTTGAAATCGACATCTCTGAGTTTCATAATTTGGAATGCTAGTTTTAAAGGCGTCCTATTATGCCTAGCCCAAATGATCGATGGTAACTGTAAATGTTCACCATTTCATGAGACCAGTTAGACGAGCGACTAGTCTAATGGTCCCCCCTTTTCATGATAAAAAGAAAGAGTCCGGTTTGAGAAGACACTTCTTGGTTAAGCATTTTATTATTTTCCTCATATATTTAAGTCGTATGCACCTCTCACTCCGTTAGGGTTTCTAGAGGCATGTTGCGACACTAGTCATCAAATTAATATCTTATATTAAATAATATTTTTCTAACATATTAGAAATTAACATTAAAAAAATCAACTACTGCGTAAAAATAATTTAATGCCACTAATTAACAAAACCTTTTGTTATTAATTATATCACCTCATCCCATTCCTCGTACCAAACAATACTTAAATAAAAAATATAAAGCATTTAAACTGTTTTGGAAAGATAATTAAACTTGGGATCAATTAACTATTTGTTGTGCGTAGCAAGTAAAATTTTCCTCATGAATCTGACATCAATACACTCTTTGATATTCACATGAAGCTTGTTAAGAATATTCATAATGGCGAATTGTATGGTAAACAGGAAATGAAAATGTGACACTTTAAGGATTTGTTTAAGTAGAGAGGATAGAATATTAAAAAGAAAAAAAAGAAAAAAAATGAGACAGAGAAAAGTCCAAAGATGAAAAAGTATGTTTATGTTTTTATTGATGGGGTTTGGTCAAAAAAATAGCAAAGTGGATGGAAATTAATATAATTTTCTTTAACATCAGTCAATTACGGGATAGAGTTGAAAAATAAAACTTCAATTGTTTTATCATTAGTATACATACCTTTAGTAGATATAAAAAGATAAATTTTAAAAGTAAATAAATAACTTTTGTATTTATAATATTTGACTCGATATTTTTTTTTTGCTTTTTCTAATTTAATTTTGTTTTAATTTGAAATGATTTATTTTATTAATAAAACTGAAAATGACAACAATCTAACTTTTTTTCTTTACTTTTCTCTCCTATCAAATTTGAAAAGCTATTTTCACTTCTCTTTTCCTTCCATCATCTTATTGCGAGACTTGTTTTAAAGGTCATTGTCTGCTTGCTTAAATTTAAAAGGATTTGAATAGAAATAGTGGGAGCCAAAAATATGATTAGACAAAAAAATAAGGTTTGTTTAAAAAATGAGTTTAGCTTTGACATGATATTTTTTTATCTCAACTCGTTAAACAATTTTTTATATAAAATTTTAATAAGATTAATCCATTTTAAGAGGGTCAATATTTTTAGAAGCGATTGATATAAATTTGGGCGAATTTTTGCGGATTTGGATAGTAAAATTTATACAAGTTATATATAAATAGGCAGAGTTTGGACAAACTTACCCGTACATGTATACTTAGAATTTTAAAAAATTCTATCTAGTATATTTTTAGATAATGATATTCTCATATCTTATTAGAATATGTGAATAACACAAATGTAAGATAAGAACACTTTAAAAAATAGTAGTCTGAACATAACATTTAGCCAAAAATAAAAACACTTAATAGCTGTTAAGAAGCTATAATCCTTAGAAAAGTGAGATAAATGTAGATGCAATGCAGCCACTAATCAGCGAGGGGACATATTTGAAATTATAACCTCAATTCCAAAGCAAACTCTATCACTTAAAAAGGGTTGAGTTGGTTCCACAACAACACATCCACTAGAAAATGCAGGTTCTACTAGTCGAGGAAGCGATA
This sequence comes from Adansonia digitata, assembly GCA_029448705.1. Taxonomy (NCBI): domain Eukaryota; kingdom Viridiplantae; phylum Streptophyta; class Magnoliopsida; order Malvales; family Malvaceae; genus Adansonia; species Adansonia digitata. Next base: position 10,186 of record JAQSVH010075651.1, on the reverse strand, counting down.
TGGTCCCGCTTTCCAAGATGAGGATCACGGTTAACATGGTAGGCCTGTCTGTTGGGTCTTCTTAGACGCACAATAGCCCAATATGGATGCATTTATGCACCTGACTAGCCACAAACGACTAGGCAAGGAACGGATTTATTAGCTCTATTCCTTGACCTTTAGACCATAGTTTCCATGCCTGTAAGGTTACATAAAATTAGAATTGTACAACCATCTATTATTTGAAGACAAAGATTGGATCGAAACATACAAACATTAGGAGGCTTTCACCACGCTCCCAAAGATGAAAGCCATTGTTCCTTTTACCTCTTATTATCTTCAGTAAGAAGGCACCAAAAATAAAAACATCGAATTTCATAGAAAATAGTTCTTTCATAGCATATTTTGGTGCCATGTATCCATAATTCTAGTTCATATGAGTAGACTAAATCATGTTAGATTTTGGAAATATAAAAAATAAATAAATAAATAAAGTGCGCGGTTTAGCGAGATGATAGGATATATAAGTGGACTTACTATGTTCTAATCACTCTATTTATGTTTGTTTCGCTTTGATTTCCATAAAAAATTGTTGCTATTCCAAAATCTGATATCTTAGGGTTCATCTCATGATCTAGCAAAAACATTGTTAACTTTAAGATCTTTCTAAGACGAGAATCTTCTTGTAAATATATGATGCCTCGGGCAATGCCATTAATAATGCTACGGCGCTTCTGCCAATCCAGTTGCACCCCAATACTTGAATCTGAGAACAATGTCCCAAAATATAACCGTAATTAGTTGATTCTTTTACCTTATATCAGGAAGAATGCTGTTGAAAACAGAATGAAAGCAGAAATAAGAATTTTTTGTTCTAGAAGCAAATCGAAGAGGAACACATCAAGGCTTTTTATGGGGCATGTATTCGTAAACAATTAATTTTTCGTTTTGCTCCAAGCATTAGCGGAGGAGTCTCACAAGATTTCTATGTTGTAGTCTGGTAATTAACATGACTTCGTTTTTTGAACTCAATCAACCCTTGGCCAGAAGTTCTAGACAGCCTCTTAACTGCAATTTCTTTATCGTCTGCTAGTTTTAGACAGCCCCAAAATTTTCTTTTACATCGCGCTTTTGTGGTGCTGATTGGTTACATTTGATACTAATAAACATATAGATCATCAAATTACCTTGTATACAGTGCCAAATCCACCTTCTCCACGTTTATTTTCATCACAAAATTGTTTGGTTGCTGCATGTAAAATATCTAGCTGAATAGAAGGAAGCCGCTCAAACTTCACCCCATTATCGCCTTGAAAATTTTCATTTGAGTGGTAGTCCCCTACTCTTCCTCCTAAATCAAATAAATGAAATTCTTGTCCCTTATGATCTTTACTCTCTTCAAGAGAAAACAATTAGTTGGTATAAAAATGTGTCAAGCAGAATATAAATGGAAGTAAGATCCAGTCATCCGATGCAGTAACTTGAAATTTTCTCCTTCTCCAACGGAAAACACCTCCAGCACATAAGGGGGTTATTCCAAAACTGGCCAATAACTTGTACCAATAGGAATCCACTTTGATTCGTCTTGTTTGCTGCCTTTTAAGGGGAACAAGTCTGTTTTACATTCAGTTGGTTTTTAGTTGAATATATTTATACTTTTTTGAATTCTTCTGGCTGTTGCTAGTTCTATTTGGGAGAATAATAATATTTAGTTAGTTGATGTAGCAAGTATTTTTCCTATTTTTTATTTTGATGGATCGAAATTTTTTAGTAATTCAAGAGGAAAAAAAAAAGATATGCATGTAGTTAAAATTTTCAAGGATCGATGATACTGTCTGTGCCACTTGTTTTGTTGACCTAAGGAAGGGTTGCTTCTTATTCTACTCCAGGTATATTCTTATCGCCTGTGCCACTTGTTTTATTAACGGAAGGAAGTGGTGCTTCTCATTGGGGATTTAAAATGTAGTCGGAGATGCATTTTTAAATCGCGTAATGTTTATTGTAGTTACAAAAAGAAAAAAAATGTTATCTCGATTTATTATAATAAAATATTGATCGTGATGTCAATCATAAGTCTTAAATTCACTAAATACACTGTAATCGCTATTTGAATTTCTGCTACTGTACAACTCCACGAATATTCTTGCCATTAGTGCCACCATTTTTGTTTACTGAAGGAAGGGTAGAACTCCAGGAATATTCTTGCCACCCTTGCCACTCGCTTTGTTTACTGAAGGAAGGGGTGCTCCTGATTCAAATCTTGGAATATTCTTGCCGGCCCGTGCCACTTATTTTGTTTAATGAAGGAATCTTGCATGTCTTAGTTTCTGGTGATGGGGCTCGAGGTTTTCCATAAAATGGATATATCTCATACCTAATATTACAGCATGGTGTAAGAATCCTTGCACGTGATTTTCCACTCACGAAAGTTGGAAGTGCAGCAATTGCACTGCATAGACACAATTGACAGGCTGCAACAAACAAATCAGGGGTGCATTGAACAAGTCCATGCAGTGTCATGGAACTTGAAAGGTTAACTTCTTTAGTCATGTACATGTGGCTAGAAGCATTTGAAATCATCATAGTCAGAATATAGAAAGTTTCGAACAGATTCATTGCAAATTTATCAAAGAGTGTTACTTTTTGAGCATTATAGAGACCAAATGAAGATGATAGCTAGACGGTAGAGAAGAAAGATTTGTAATAATAGCGCACCACGCATTCGTCATACCACATGATAGCTTCTTTACCACTAGGGCATTGCCTTAAAATCTCAGCGCTTGCTGCGTCAATGCAGCCTTGACAGATATTGGGTTGAATCACCTCTACAGAGTAAAAGGCCATAAAACTTGTCAGGATATTCTCCTTCCTTTTCGTTAAAGCAACCACAAATACTTCCTTGACCATAAAGGCACCGGATTAGAAGGCGGTTAAGGTTGTTCTCGAATTGGCTGGGACGAGTGTAATTAAATCTTCCTGAGCAAAACATATAGAGATATATCACCTGCATTTCGAACGTGTTTTGTGAGATAACGAGGAGAAACAGGCAAAATACTCTTGAAGCAGGAAAAAGAAAATGATAGATTTTATGTGACTTACATGATGATTAAGTAGATCAATATATTATTTAGTAAATCTTATTCAAATTAACTCCATTAGTGGTAAGAGTTAAATTCTACTTAAGTGATTAATTAGAACGTACACTCCTTGATGATAGAATAACTCTAATTAGTCTTTTAATATAAATCGTTAGTCTAATATATATAAATTACATGTATACCATCATAAAATAATTATCAAGAAAAAGAAATAGACTAGAAGGCTTATATAAGGTGTTTGTCTTTGTATACTTGAAGTGAGGGCACATTCTTGATTAACAATGACTAGATATGCGTTTCTTAATAAAAATATTACATGTGTTATCAAAGCTAGACATTCTAGCATTGTTCTTTAGATCATCCAGTGACGTTAAAAACGAATTTTTTTCATGCATATATAGTTTATGCATAAATAATTAAATAATTCGTATTAAATATAAACGAGTTATAATAAATTTAGTAAAAGCTTGAAACTGAATTTTTAACATGCTATGATTAATCTCATAATTTATATTTATGTATCGAAATATATTTTATGTATGTATCATAAATTTGTTTGTATATTATGTGTATTAAAATTTCATGAAATTTTTGATTAATTCATGAAAACCAAGATTGAAGGATTTTGATAGTTTAATCATCTATATAAATGTATTGAGCCTTAAGATTAAAGAAAAGATTATTAAAACAAAAAAAAAATTATGGTATATTGAAACGAGTCTAATATTATTTCATAGAATTCAAGTAATCTTAAATGTTTAATGATGATTTTTGTATTTTTGATCAAAATTGATGTATAGTTCATGTAAATCTAGCATAAAATCACGGTTTTAGGTCATTAATTGCGCAAAAACTGATCAAAAAACATAAAAATTGGCCTTGGATCATCAAACAGACCCGAATGGTTCAATAAAACCCAAACCTATCGGGTATGACCCAGTTGGAGGTGGAAGAAGGTCGGGACTTGTATCCTAGCCAATCCCACGTGTGCGAGGTGGTGTATGGGCACGTACGCCACCGTCCCTGAGCCATTTTGATCCAGGTTTTTCTAGACCCAAATATTTTTTGATTTTTGAATTTTTAGTGATTTTTCTAAATATTTTAGGTTACATAAAATCTTTATTATTTAATATTGGTGTTTAATTAAATAATAAATATGCTTATGCATAAATAGTCTATAATTTTATTTCATGACAAAATATTTTGGCAAGTTGGGAATATTTTGGCAATATGTACCCTTATTAAATAGTGTCCAAAATTCGTACTCTCAACCTAAAAATTAAGTGCATATATGTATGATAAAGTTTGTTATTGGAATTACAATGTAAATGTGCACATCTATATGTCATGAAATAAATACTTTATGATATTGTGCATATTTTTATGTGACTTAAGAAGCATGTCTTAAATTATGTCATGATTTTTTTAATTAGTTATAGTATGACAATTAGAAATTTCGTTGTAGTATGTAAATTTTTACTACATAAAGGATCGATGTCATTATTAAAGTTCTAAATCACCAGCTTGATATTAGCCAAAGCATTTTAAGTTACATGATTTAAATAAATTATTAGTTATTTAAAATAAAGAATTTTTTTTAAATAACTATATATAATAAACATCAATAAAGTTTTATGCCGTGAATTTATTTGGTATATATTTGCATTATTACATCATGTATGTAATTATTTATGGTAAATATATATATATTATGTCATTATAAAGAATCTAAATCAATTACTTAGAAATAGCCATAGCATCTTAAGTTAATTGATTTAGTAAAATTAATAGTTATTTACAATAACGTTTTCTTTAAATAACTACATACGGAGAATGGCATTAATATGTAATTATTTATCCTATAATTGCAATAACTTAACATGATTCAATATTATATTATGCTACAATTATTAATATGTAATAAAGAATTCTGCATATATTAAGAATATTATTTTTAAAATTCTAAATTGTTAGCTTAAGAGTAGCTACAACATCTTAAGTTGATTAATTTAGATGACAATTGGTGGTTATTTAAAATAAAGTTTTCTTTAAATAACTACACAAGAAAATGGCATAGATAAAGTATTATTTGTCATATGAAATAAGTTTTATGCATACATGTCGGATGTTATTATTAAGTTCTAAATCATTAACTTAAGAGTAGCCACAACATTTTTAGTTAATTGATTTAGATAAAATAGTAGTTATTTAAAACTACATAAAGAAAAATGACATCCATAAAGTGTTAGACCATAAAATTAGTTATTTGGCCTGTAAAATAGTTAAAGGATAAAATGATATAACATTAAAGTTAATTTTTTTTAGGCCCACAGGTATGGATCATTTAATTTTAATATTTTAAAACTATTGTTTTATCGTTAAAGTTATGTAAATTCATATGCATGATGCATCTATACCCATAAGAAGGTTTGGATTTACATTTGAATATAAAGTATTTTATTCAATTGAAATATAGTTCCTTGCATTTTGCAATAGTTTCTACTATTGTGATTAATAAGGCTGCTAGAATGAAACACTATTCAGTAATTAAAAATTACTATAGTAAAGGACTAAATTAAGTTATTTTTTGGTATAAGGACCTTGATTTAGCATTTCGGGTGAACAACTTGTTCTCAACGAATAAAGTATGCAAGAGAAAAATAGATTTTGATGTACAGTGGGAGCAATATAATGGTTTAAGGATGATGTACATCAAATCTATAAATCAATTTTGGAATTCATCCATATTGCTATTAGGTCAAGGATTATTGTAAAGTCACTAAAAACTAGATTGTTAAATCTAATAAGATTTTAGCTTTCACTCTGATAAAAAAGTTTTTAGGGATAAAGTGCAAAAATTCTAAAATCGTGCATGAGCACATTATGGGATTTGAGAGATATTGTTGCTCAACTTAAATCTTCAGAACTGAGTTTTTTTTAAAAATAAATTTCTTATCACTTTCACATTCAGCTTTTTTTCCTAATGAGTATAACCATGAGAAACACATATAAAGAAAATTGTCTATCAATGAACTCCCAGTTATAGGTGTTCAAGAGGAAAAGTGATTAAAGACTGAGAAATTAGATTCAGTTAGCCTAGTGACTCAAGGTAAAAAGTGATAAGTAGGTAATAAAAGTGAAAAAGGGAAAAATGAAAATAAAAGAAATGGCATCAAGTCCTTCATTTTGTTTTAATTTGGACATATAAGGAAAGATCGTCTAAAGTATAAAAATGACTCGAATAATAAAGGTAAACTCATTTTGTATGAATCTCTTTTGGTGATATTCCTAATAATACATGGTGGTTGGACTTATGTTCAACGAATCATATTTTTGGAACCTTTTCAAGGTTTCATAAAGTTAAGAAAACTAAAGAGTTTTCTACGATCTATCAGGATCATTTTTTGAAATCAAGATTTGTTTTAAACCTTAAAAAGGGTTTTATCTTTTGTTTTAGAAATTTTCTTAGGTAAAAAGAGTTTTAAATTTAAATTTTTTAAATTCTAATGTTGAAATTTCAAAGAAAATTTTTTATTGGAAATTTCATCAACTTGGATTTGATTGTGAGAATAAATTTGTTAACTATTTATATGATTTCTAATAGTAAAGAAGTGCTAAAGATAAAACTCTTTCAAAGTTGTGGTATAAAGATTGTGTCACATCTCCATATAGGAATTAGGAGATTTACAATGATAGAGTTCTTGAAACTCCTGAGTTTGACATTTAAGTTAGTTGCATTAAGGAAAAAGCAAACTAACAAGTCCACTAAAAGGAGCTAAATAAAGCACTATAATATTTAGAGATCATACACTTTCTCCTAAGTTTATAGATTGATGTATTAAACTACTATTGATGTCTTTATTAGAGTGCCAATTAGATTGTTTTCTAAAACTTTCTTAGAATTACGGAATGTTGGAATCTAGCTTAAGACATAAACAAACTTAGGTTGTCCAGTTAAAGTAAAGGTTTATAACCTAAACATAAGGAAATTGGATCCAAAAATAGTTAGTAGTTCTTGGCAATGCAATTAAGTTAAATGGTTACAGGTTTTAAATGTCTCTAATATTCAACTAAAATTTTTAAAGCTAGAAATTTAATTTTTTTTATGGATCATGAGTCCAGTGAGAGTGACTTTCCTCGTAAGGTTGATAATAAGGAATAAATTTATTTAGATTGATCTTTTATAAAGGACTTAATTGTTTCTCAAAACAAACATATAGAATTAACTAAAGAACAATCAAATTAAGTACAACCTTTACAATAGATCATTAATCTCACTGATTAAAGGTATACGATATGTACAAATAATTATAGAATTACGAGATCCAATGGGTAAGAAACTAGCCATTTCTATGACTTGGTTGTATACCTATTAAAGTCTAACTTTGATATTGGACATAAAGATGATATCATTTTCACTAGCCATGAATAGTGAAAATTTCACACTTTAGCATCAAGCTATGATAAAAGAGATAGAACCAATGGCTAATGATCCAATCTAGTAACTCATTAAATTACCATTTAGTAATGTTAAACGATATTAGGTTAGACTTGTGGATAATGATTTCACTGAAAGGATTTATTGATTGCTATGGAACTTTCTTTCTAGGTTTTTATGAAAGTTTCATTAAGAATTATCATACCTTTTGTAGCTTATTTTTTATAGAGAGTTATAGTAAATTGTAATGAAAATAACTTGCTTGAATAGGGATCTTGAGAAGAGATATGCATGATTTTACCTGAAGTTTTCTTTGAGAGATCAATATATAGACTAAAATAAGCATCCCAACAATAGTATGTAAAGTTTAATATTTACTAAAATGTTGATCATTGGTTATACCGTAAAGTCAGTGGGAGTAAAGTCATAATTTTAGTCTTATATGTTGGTGATTTTCTCCTTGCAAGAAATGGTTTAGCTTTGTTCCATGAGACAAAGTTTTTCTTTCCCAAAACTTTGATACAAAAAATTTGAGTGAAATTTCATAGGCATAAAGATTCATAGAGCTAGGTGTAAAACGATATTAAGTCTATCTCAAGAAGCTTATATCAAGACAGTTTTGACAAGAATTAGGATAAAAAAGCTATTCACCTATAACAAGGAAATTATAAAGAGGATATTGCAATTTTAGTCAATATCTTCAAATCATTTGGAAAAACAGGATATGAAAGGTATTACATATGCATATAGTATTAAGAGCCTTATATATGATCATATTTATACAAAACTTGACATAAGGTTTATAGTAGAAGTGCTTAGCAGATATTAAAGTAATCTTGGCCTTAGATTATGAAAATAGCCAAAGCAATTATGTTATAAAGTAATATCACAAGCAATAAGGTTGAGATATTTTATCTTTAATTTAAGAGTTGTCAACAAGACCATTAAAGATCTATTGTGAAAACTCTTATGCAGTATGCTTTTCTAAGAATGATAATAGTGGGAGTGCAACAAGCAAATGGATATAAAGTAGCTGCTTGTTACAGACTCTTTATAGAAGCAAGAAGTTGATATCAGTATAGATTTAATAATAGCGGATCCTATAACTAAAGCATTATCGACAAAATAGTTTAAAATTTATGTGGATCATATGGGGCTAGTTATATTCTATCAAGATGTATTTTGGCTTCTTCGATTGTGTTAATTTTACATACTTAGAGTTTATAGACATATTTCAATTTGTGCAAATAAAGTTTATATGTCGGTGAACTTTGAATGATTACAGAAAATTCATTCATAAAGTATTATCTCATAAAGTGCTCTTTTAAAAAGGATCATGCATTGTAATACATGGAAGGGAATATTCAGATTAAATGCTACCGCCATGATTTATGTTATATGAATATTTAATTGAGTGAGAGTTGAGCTAAAGTAACTTAAGACCATATTAAAGTTTTGGATTTGAATATCACCTTAAATTCTTGATTTATCATATGGGCCATGTGGGATAATGTTAGACTTTATGTAGTCCACTTGATAATCAAGTGAAGCAAGATTAATATTTTAATTAATATTGAGGTGATATTATCTAGTAAATCTTATTCAGATTAACTACTTAAGTGACAAGAGTTAAACTCTACTTAAGTAACTAATTAGAATATAAACTCCTTGATGGTAGGATAACTCTAATTAGTCTTCTAGTATAGGTTCCTAGTCTAGTCTATATAAATTGTCTGTGCATTATCATAAGATAATTATTAAGAAAAACAAACAAATTAGAAAGCTTATGCGGAGTGTTCATCTTCGTGTACTTAGAGTGAGATCATGTTTTTAATCAACAATGATTAGAAATACGTTTTTTAATTTAAATATTACACATCATGTTCTTCCAATGTTTTTCAACATTCAGAAATTGTAAGACCAGAAGAATGAGTTATTAACGAAGAATGTCTTTTTACTTGTTAGCTTCGATGATTCACATTTGCCATAGAATGACTTTCACTTTTTCTACCCTTGTTGGCCAAGCACGGCACACCAATTTTTTTTTCTTTGAAGGTGGTGATCTTATTCCCCACCAAATGAAATCAGTTTGACCATATCAAACACCACTTTAGAGTTAGATTAAGTAAATTAAATTTATGCATCAACTTAAACCTATGTATTAAGTCAGCATTACCAAACATGAACAAGCACTATGTTCAATGCCTTATTCAACACGATCAAAGCTCAATCCTTGAGGAAAGAAAATGAAATATGTTAACTCCGTGCAATAAGGGAACTCAAGTAAGATCTTTGTGTCAATAAAGACATTGACATAGTTAGTATGGTAAAGCGTCATGGTCTAGTACCAGCATGCTAGGTGTTTTCATGACTACCCAATATGGAGCAAAAGATGAGACTTTATCCATGGGATTTGTAATTCCTGATGGTGCCTAAAGTGGGACCAATCCTAAAAGAAATCCATTATACTACAAATGGATTTTCTAAATAAAAGTAGAAGCTAATGTAACTATTTATAAATCAAAAGCTAATTTAACTATTTATAAATAGAAAGTGTTGGCTAATTTAACTATTTATAAACAATAAGGTGTTGCGATATATGCCCTAAAGCATATGATGTAACAAACATTATTTATTTTAAATAAATAATTTGATTTATATTATTAACTTA